>NDGM010828980.1:0-14683 GCA_002564305.1 Octomys mimax
ATCTCCCTGGCCCCCCGTCTTTCTTTTAAGCAATGCTTCCCAATGGGTGCCATAAGCAAGTCTCCATCTGGCCTGGAGCCCCAGGCAGAGATCCCAAGTGGTCTCAGTCTCTGCTGTCCCAGGGAGGTTGCAGCTCAGCAGGACACATAGGCACCAACTCCAGACCCTCACTTAAAGGCTGACGAACCCAGGTGCCAGTGCTGTGTGGCATCCTCTAGCTGTGTGACCACTGATCAGCCCTACTTAGCTTCAGCGTTTCCATCTAGAAAGCAGGGACAAGCTGACTCCACCTGGGTCACCCTGCTCAACAGAACTTTCCTCCATGACTGGCAGCTTCTCCACATGACCCAGGGTGGCTGCAGCCATCACCACCACTGGCCCCAGGTGACTACAGAGCCCTTGGCATGTGATTAGTGTGAGTGTGGAATGGAATTTTTCACTGTATTAGGGCTAGTGGCGACTGCCCCAGACAGAGCATCCCCGAGTGTGAAATAGGTGGCAACTGTGGAAGGGTCACCCTGGTCCTGGGTCTCTGTCCCTCCCATTTCCTCTCCCGACTTACCCTGCAGTGGCTGGGCAGTAGGGCACTCTCTGTCTGCAGCCTGCCCAGAGGACCCTCTAAAAAAACAGAGCATGGGTGGTTGAGTTCTCAGGGAACCAAACAAGTGCCAGTTGGGGAGTGGGCTGCTCAGACTCCATAACGACAAGGGTCTCTGAACCAAGGACCTTGCTCTCTCTCCTGTTCTAGAACCCCCTCCCCCTCTCCCCCAGCAACTCCTGGAATGTCTGCACAGGGGCTGCAGGATTGGAATGCCCCCCTTGGCCCCAGTGTGGTGGCAGAAGCCTGCAACAGAATGTGCAAGAGGTCCTTGGATCCAGGGGGCGCAGCTGCTCCCAAGGTCCCTGTGGTATAGACAGGCTGCATTTGGATGCAGAGAAGACTGCCCCAGGGTTCTTGCTCATCAGATGAAAGACCAACACTCTAAAAAGAAATATCCTTTCTAGGATCACACAGCAAGGCAGTAACAGTGCTGGGTCTGAGTCCAGCCTGAGACCCTGAGCTGGAGTCGGGGAAATGGTGGGGAGGCTATCCGCACCTGAAGCTTCCTGGGTTTCCAGCACTCAACCCTATGCCAGGCAGGCCAAGAGCTAGATCAGAAAGCAGAGTCATCCATCCATTTCCTGTCCCCAACCATCTGAACCCACTTGGGAGAGGAAAGAAGTGATGCTCAGGGGGTGATAAGAGGACTCCAGATAAACATGAGAAACTGAAACACCTGACCATGAAGCATAGCCAGTTCTCCACACTAGTGAATTCCATACCCAAGGGTTCAACCAATCTCAGATTCCAAGTATTCAGAAAAATATATCATCTGTACTGAACATGTACAGATGTTTTCTTGTCATCATTCCCAAACAACACAGTGCAACAGCTATTTACATAGCATTTCCATTATTGTGGGTAATCTAGAGATGGCAAGGGTTATAAGCAAATACTACATCATTTCATGTAAGATGTTTGAACATTCTGGTATCAGCAGAACCAGTCCCCTTCTGACATGTAGATGGATGTCAAGCATGAACTCCATTTGTGGTCAGGTACCCCATTCTCATGAGGGCCTTCTTTAAAATCTAACCCTGACCCCAACTCCAGCACTCCCTTGACTTCATTTTCTTCAGAGCATGGATTCTTATTAATATACTATGTGTGTTTCATCCTTGTTTTCTTTATTTCAGTGCTGGTAGACATGTGACACAACATTTGCCATCCTAACCACTTTGAAGTGGCATTAAGTACATTCACTTTGTTGGGCAACCCTCACTATAATCTCAGAACTTACCTTTCTAAACCAAAACTGCACCCACTAAACACAAACACCTCCCCTCACACCCCAGAAGCCACTGGCCCACTGTCGGCGCATTTGGCTCCTGTAGGCACCTTGGTATGATCAGCATCTGTCCTATATCTGGTTTCTCTCAATTAGCATGTCTTTCCCCTTCACCCATGTTGCACCATGTTCTTTTTTAAAGCAGTCTCTCTGAATTGAATAGAGGCTCTGTGGGGTGCGATTTGGGGTGAGTGCATTCACTGCTGTATTCCTAGGGCCTGGAGCACTGGGCACATAACAGGCACTGAGAAATCTTTTGATTGATGAGATGGATGGATGGATGGATGGATGGATGGATGAACGAACACATGGTGAGACGATGGATAGATGGATAAATGAATAGCTAGATGGATGACATATGAAAATCCTCAGGCAGATATATGAATGAGTGGATGAATAGGTGAATGGGTGGATAGATGAATGATAGGTGGATGGACAGGTGAGTGAATGGGTACAGAATCTACAGAGCTTAATACTTCCTGCGGCCCTGCCTGGCCCAGAGTTACATCTGTCTTCCCTAGGCCCCTAGTAGACTAATTCCTGGCCCCACCCTAGAGCATAGCCTCTCTCCCTAAAGCCCTAGGCCCACTATCTTTGAGGGATTCCTGGAGCCCTACTGGGTGCTAGGCTTCTCTGCTTCAGACAGTTTTCCTCGGGTATGGCTTGTCTAGGACACATTATTTATGGACAAATAAGAGTTCCCAACCCTGACAGAACAGTGTGCCTGGACTCTCAGAGGGCAGGAGCCACTAATGCATAGTGTGACAGTGACAGCCAGAGGCCAGGAAGTGCCTCAATACCGGATTCCGCCCACAGAGCCCAAGGCTAGTGCCGGAAGGGCAGCAGCCTGTGGACACTCAGGAGCCTGGGGGCTGGCCCTGCAGTCCTGGAGAGAGCTGGGCCGCAACCTTGGCAGCCGTTTGCCTCTCACCTTCTCCACATCCTGCCTAGCTATTTATAGTCGCCCTCTCTGAGAATGCCTTTGTCTTACTTTTCTGAGCTGGATGAACTTGGTAAATTAAAGCCAAGTGGACCCCACATCAGCATCCAGCCAACCTGAGAGGATGCCACACTAGGCGAGGCCTGCTGACCCCCTGGCTCTTGACAGGTGTCTCATGCCTGGCAAGACTTGGGGTGCCCACTGGCAGGGAGGTGTTCCAGGACACAGCAGCAGCCTAACACCTGGGTAGACCTTAGTCAGAGAGGAATGTGACCCCAGAAAGGCCCAGGTTACCCCAGAGTCCTCTGTTTCAGAAAAAGCAGACAGATTGGGAAAGTGGAAAACAGCTGTACCTTTAAACTATCTGGCCCACAGATATGAAAACATTTGCACATGAAGTTGTTTGCATCGTGGTTATTTTTAGGGTGAACCCAGTTGCCTCCCCTTGGAACCGGATAAAGCCCCAGAAGCACGTAGTCCTTTTTCCCAGATGGGGGTCCTGTTCCTGCTTCCCTGGGAATGAGAACTTGCTTCTGGGATCTCTGGGACCCCTGCCCCCACCAGAACTTTGCATACACTTGGCCTTCTGGAGAGGGACTTGGGGGCCAGGGAGCCAGGGAGGTTTGCCACTGTGAAGAAGGTCGGCTACCACCTGTACCCCAAGCAGCTCCCCATTCCCCACCCCCCATGGTATGGTGTGCTAGGGAGAGAGCTCCATCCACTGTCTCCACCCCTGCCAGGCTCAGCTGATAGAATATGTGGCTGACATATTTTCAGAACAAGCAGCAATTAAAGTAGATTTTTTCTTCCATTCCCCCTCCCCAAAACAGGAATAAATCAGTTCTACCAATTTCCCAGCTAATGATTTCCTCCATTAAATTAAAAAGAAGAAAATGCTTTTTTAAATGGATTACCAGGCTTGTGCTTTCAGAGACCACATGACCTGTCAACTCCTCTTAGGTCCAGATACATCAACGCCCCTCAATTAATTTTTAATAAATTTTTAAAAACTCTAAAAAGTACTGCCAAACCCCTCCCTCCATCCCCATTTACATAGTACATAAGGGTCCGCTCCAGCCTGGCTTAGGGAAACTGGCTCAATTGGACCAAAGATAATCCTTACAGTCAGTGCTGGAGAGCCATTTCACAGATGGGAGGAGGAAGGACAGATGACAGGCACCTCAGCGTCCCAAGGACCCAGTGAACATGCTACTGGGCATCACGTGTGGGCTGGGGTCGCAGCGTCCAGGTGCCCCGTCTGGGAAATTGCAAACAGGTGAGCGGAGGAGTCTGGGCCAGGACAGTGCATGCGGCCAAGGCAGGCAGGGCAGGACCCCATTCATATCCCATGTCTGCAACAGGCAAATCCACAGAAGATGAGTGTACAAGACAGATTATCAATGGAGGGGGGGGGCCCAGGAGGTGTTATTTAAATAGGCACTGCTTCTGCTTGGAATGTGGAAAGTCCAGCAAAAGGATGAGGCAAAGTTGCACAGCATGGGAAACACACTCATTGCCCTGCTTCAGGCACACAACACCTGACAGCTGGTAAATTCAATGCTATATGCATTTTACCCTCATAAAAAATACAGCAAGAAAGAAAGGTCCATGCTCCAAAGTGCTGTTTGAAGACACAAGAGTGGCTGACAAATCCTCAGTGCCTGTGGAAGGACCCCCTCTGCAGTCTGCCCCAATTCCAGGCAGGCTTCGGTGCCTATCATACGGCTCAGGAGCTCCTGGGTTCTCTTGTCACATAAAAACCCAGGGATCTTCAGAGAAAGGCTCCTTGCATTAGCCAGTGCCATGCAGCGAGGATTCTGCCATTCTGGAGGCCTGCTACATACCAAAGGGCAGGCAGGGGCTGAGAAGTTTTCAACGGTATACCCTCCCTGGAGGTACCTCAGGGCCTTTGCACCTGCCTGTCTTGTCCCTGGAATGCACTGCTCTCGATGCTGTGCAACTTGCTTCCTATGTGTCCTGATGCTGTGAAACTTGCTTCCCATGTGTATTTAGGTTTTTACAGAGTGCTCTAACAATCTAATGTAAGATGCAGGGAAGGTGACTGGGCCAGAGAGAGGAGCCAAGAGCAAGAACAGGAAGCCAGAAGCCTGAAGGCCAGGACGAACCAGCTGCTCCAGAGAGGGCAGGCAGGTTCTGGTTCTATCCTTTACCAACAAGAGGGCCTGGCCAAGTTCCTTCAACGCCCAAAGCCTCTGTTTTTTTCTACAAAATAAGGATGGAAAGAGTCCCTGTCTCTTGGGCTTTGCAGTGGACTACATGAGACAATGCACCTTGTATCCCACATTGCTTAGATTTGGTCACATGAATAAACGGGAGTGATAAGTGGGCTGTGATTATCATTTTCCACATGCAGGAATGTTCCTCCTGAGAGGATCAGGGCAGCCACCGGAGGAAGCGCCCAGCAGGAGAGCATGCAACACTAACCATGCTCAGGCGGCAGGGGAGGCCAGGCTACATGCATGGGTATAGACCAATTTAGTCATTCTGTCCTGGCTTTGCATGTAAAGCACAGATAGATAGTGAGTTGTACCCATCTAGGAGCTGGCCAGGCTTGGATTGGAACTCTGGTCCTGTGGCTCCAGCCCCAACTCTTGCACAGAGCAATATCTTAGAGAAGTATTAAAGAGGAAGGAGGAAACATGGCAAGGAGCCTCAGGCAGGCAGAGGCCGGTCTCCGCCACTTCCGCAGCCCTGTCAGCTGGACTGCATGAGCCTCTGGAAGCTGGAGGGAAAGGGCGTGGTGCAGGCCCCTTGGGGAAACCTGCGGGATGGCTGGACAGGCCTGGTACATCTTGCAAGTCTGCAAGGTCAGGCTGAGACCTTCATGCTTTGTTCTGCTGGTCAGCTGCTTTGGTCAGCACCCAAGTATACAATTAACTCCTTCACAGCCAAGGAGGGTGCTGGAGGAAGGAAAATATCCACATCCTGGCTTACAGTATGAGGCCTTCCCCAGTCCCTCAGAGACCTGGTGACACTCAGAGGTCTGGATCCTTCTAGAGGCTGCATGTGAGGGATCTGTACTGGGGGGAGGGTTCTGTATGCACAGATGAAGGGCAGGTTGCTTTAAACTCAAGCTGCGGATCTGCACTGCCCTCTAAGAAAATTCATAAAACCCTGCACATGTCTTAGCTGAGGACTAGGCCACTCCAACATAGAAGTTCTTACTGACCCTTTCCACCGCTGTTGTTTCATGGTGCTCAGGACTGAACCCAGCACCTTTCCACTCAGCTACATTCTCAGCCCTTTTCACATTTTTGAGACCAGGTCTCAGTAAGTTGCTAAACTGCCCAGACTAGACTCAAACTTGTCATCTTCCTGCCTCAGCCTCCCAGAGGGCTAGCATTACAGACGTGCGCTGCCACGCCTAGATTTCATTTTTAACTTTTTTCCCCTTTTGCATCTTTAGCTATTATTTACATGTCTATTTCCCATGTTAATTAACAACCAAGGCTGGAACTTTTCTCTAATTCGTTTTGGTAACCCACTGCCTGAAAGCAGCAGGTATTCAAAAAAGTGGTTAAGGAAATGAGGAACACATACAAACAGGTGCAGAGAAGACCACGCATTTACCTAGGAGCAGTGCTCTGGTGCCCTGCTGAGGGCATGCAAACCAAGGCACCTAGGCTGCACCGGCAAGAGTCAGCGCATCCTCAGGCTGTCAGAGGCTGTGGCCAGCAGCAGGGACCTGAGAGAGTACAAGGGCTGTAGGGTTCACCTCCCTTGTCTCCCTACTCTGATCACCAGCAGAAATCGCCCCTCCCTCTCCAGTTAGGCTCACAGGGAGGCCCTAAAAGGTCTGAGTATCTAGTTGTTTACTTCCCCTTTATGCAGCTCAACTGCTGAGATCCTTCTTCCTGCTGTGGGGGATGGAGCCCTGTAGTCAGAAGGAGCCAAGTCACAGGGCTGAAGGTGGTCTACAAGACTGAGGCAAGAAAACAGACAGAGAAGCCGGAAGACAAGACTTTTTCTGATACATTCAGACTAAAACAGTCCTGAACATCCCTACTGCACCCTCTACCCTGGCCACTCACGTAAACAGAGCCAGAAAAACCTCTATTCATCTAGTATATCAGAACAGACGGAGTCCTTGTCACCCTCATCTGTCTGCCTCTGACCAGCCCCCAAACTCAGGCCAGGGGCCACTGATGGCTCCCTGAAGCAGGGAAGCAGGGGAGGTATGACAAATCAGTTACCTACAAAAGGCCCATTGAGACCTGCAAGCATGAGTCAGAGTGGCATGGGCATCTTTGCAACCAGTGGAAACAAAATAAGCTTTGCCTCACGAACAAACGCGACTTGATGACGCAGTGGAAGGGAGCGACACAGAGATCCATATGCATCAGTTATGGCTTTATAACAAATCACCCCAAAACATTGGTTCAAGGCAAGAAACATTTATTACTCCATGACACTTGTTGGATTAAGAAAGTGCTGAAACAAGTCTCCCCCAGCCCAAGTATTGGGGATTAGCCCTTCACAATGAATTATACCCTCAGCCTGGTTCTTCTTTTTTTTTTTTTTTTTTTTTGTATTTCAGGAAAAGGCGTTGAGGGTATCACTACTTGATCTGACTCACAGTGATCTGTCTGTTTACAGCCTCCCAAGAGCTGGGACTACTGGCACAAGCCATCATTCACACCCATTAATTGCTATCTCATTGTTCCCCCGGGGCATGGCCAGAATGACAGGCCTGGGGATTGAACCCTGGCCCCTGCGCTATCCACTGAGCTATTTGGCCAGCCTCTGGTTCTTTTTTTTAAGACACAGTATCACCAGATTGCTACACTGGCTGAGCTGGAACTTGTGGTCCTCATGCCTCAGCCTCCCTAAGTGCACACTAGGAAGAGACTATGAGCTCACTTATGAGGAACTTACATGTGTACCTGTTAACTAGTGCAGGCTTTCAGTGAAAGGGCTGTTCCTGTTCTTCACCACCTTTCCATACTTTTCCAGGAAGTAGCTTGAGTTTCCTCACAAAATGGCAGCTGGCTTCCCAGAACAAATGACCCAAGAGAAATGATAGCTAAAACCATGCTGTCTTGGAAGTCACACTTTCGTTTCTCACATCCTTCAGGATACACAGGTCAGCTCCATTCTGCGTGGGAGGAGATGGCATAGGGAATGGCCATGAGGCAAGACCAGTGCCTCCCAGACCTCCTGCCTCCAGGTGGAAGGTGCTCCTGACCCAGGACCTGGACCCTTTCCTTACACTTCTGAGGCAGCTCTGGGAGGAATATTTCACCTTCACTAGGCGCTCCCAGGGGAGGAATGTGTCCCAGATGGCACATATAGTTAAAGACTAGCTAAGATCCAGTCCTGAACAGCTAGCTTTAGACAATTTCCATGGGTAGCATAGCCTTAAAGGGAACCCAAAGCCAGGCGTGTAACATCTGGTCCAGTCATGGCCTCTCTCTGCACTTCCTCATCTGCAAACTGAAAAGGGTCACTGACACCCACTTTCTGGGACTTCTCAAAGATAAGACAAGGCCACAGAGACACAGCCTGCATGGCCACACAGGCAAGCACTCAGCAGAAACCTGTGGCTGCTTGAGCACATAGGGAAGCTCATGTCTTCATTTGCCCTTGTTCCCCCCTACACACACACACACACACACACACACACACACACACACAGCGTGAGGCTCCTGTAGGTCCCCACAGGCCTCAGCCTCCTGCTAGCTTTCTTGGCAGACAGAACAACTGGTAGTGAGTGAGAGGGTGAGGAGATAGTGCAGGCACCCAGCAGCTGGGAGAAGTAGCAGGGGGTTGGGCCACTCACATGGTCACATCCTTGCTACCAGGGCCAGGCCACCTGGCTGCTGGTGGCCTTACAGAAACAGCAAGGAGCATTCCCTCAGTCTGCCACCTTGCCTCCTGCCTAGGTGCCTAACTTCACGGCAGGATCCTGGTCCTTCAGCCACTTCATTAGGAGGCTACTTGTGCAGGGTACCTAAGTGATCAGCAGCCGCAGGTTCCATCTCATGGGAAGCACAATTTACAGTGGCTTGAAGGTGCAGGCTCAGGTGAAAACATGTTCATCCTGCCAGCTGCCAAGATCTCCTGGTCCTGTAATACACCCTGAGTGAGTCTTATCAGGGTCCCCTGCTC
Source organism: Octomys mimax (assembly GCA_002564305.1). Lineage (NCBI taxonomy): Eukaryota > Metazoa > Chordata > Mammalia > Rodentia > Octodontidae > Octomys > Octomys mimax. The sequence continues at coordinate 8,959 of NDGM010828980.1, forward strand.
AGTTCTCACTATTACAGACAAGGAGGAAAAAATGCTGAAATCTGTTACCTAACTAACCTCCCCACCTAGGGCTCCAGGACGCCGATGCGGGTTCTACCTGGCCTGCACAGGTCTCAGTGGGAGAAGGCAGGTGTTGGAAGTGGAGACGGAGTCCCCTCACCATCCACCCTGAGGACCACCTCCAGTCCCCCAAGGCACAGATGCAGAGAATGCCCCCACACTAAATAAGCGCTGAGGGCAGCTCTGCCAGTCATTTTGAAGAGACAGTGCTAATTATGAATGATATTGTGGGGAGCCTGGCTGACTCAACCAGGGCAGGCAACTCCCTATTGTCTACCCAAAGATTACAGGGGCAAGGCTGAATTCCCCCACAGAAGACAGGTCTCCTCTCCAGCTGCCAGTTACATAGAGAAGCTGCACCCTCAGAATTGCCTGCCCACTCCAGACAGAGACCACCCCTGCAGGCCATGCCAGGGGGAAGAAAAATGTGCAAGACTCTTTTGAGGGACCTGCACTGGAGAGAGTCACAGTACTTTATCACTATTTTGGAACCTGAGGGATCCTGGGTGCCCTGCTCTTGAGTCCTGGGTGGTAAGCCAGGCTCCACATGGAATGCTTGCAGCCTCTGGGCCCAAGAACCAGCTGTGGCTCTGGTATGGCCCCAAAGAGGGGATGTTCTTTTATAAAAGGACTTCACTCTCCAGGAAACCCTGCCACACTACAACATAAACAGGACTGAGTCACTGTTTGAAAAGACAGACCATCAGAGCAGAATCAAACAAATATTTAACTACCCTCGGCCTCATCCCCAGCTGTTATCAATCAGGTTGGTGCTAATCTCAGGCGCTTCCTCATCTACGATGCTCAACTCCTCCAGGCCTCAGATCTGCCCCTCAGGTCAGGCAGGTAAGGGGCTCCAGAGTTCCGGGCCTCAGACCAGCAGCCTCTGCTGGCAGAGGCATCCAGCAGAGACACGTGCACCTTGGCAGAGCCCTCTCCTCCCCTGCCAGATCTCTGAAAGAGAAAAGGGCTGCCAGGAAATCTGCAAGAGACCTGCTCCTTCCAGGTCTGTTCCCCTCCCGCTCCCCTCCGGGTGGCTAACTCAAACAAGGACATCAGACATCACTTCCCTGCTCGACTTCTCCCTCTGGCCCCCAGGACTCCCTCTGGAAAGCTAAATTTCTGTGGTTGACATTCACCACTGCATTGTCCCTCATCCCCTGGCCCACTCAGAACTATATTTAAGATGGAAAGTCACCCTTTCAGAAGGCACTTGTCATCAGATTTGTTCTGGGCTTATGACAGAATGTGACTCCACCATAAAAAAGAATGAAGCTCTGAGCCATTGTACAACATGAATGAACTTGAAGACATCATGCCAATGACACATGCTGGATGCAAAAGGTCACATATTGCAGGATCCCATTTCAGTGAAATTCCAGAACAGGTAAATGCATAGGAAAAGACAGTAGACTAGAGGCTGGCTGAGCTAGGTCCGTGGGGAGAAATGAGAGATGTCTACAGGTTCCTTTTTGGGGTGATAAAAATGTGCAGATTGTAGTGATGGTTGCCCAACTGTGAACGTTCAAAATACCATTGAAACGAATGCTTTAAGTGAGTGGATTGTTTGGTATGTGACCTACATATCAACAAAGCCTATCTTAAAATGCAGGAAACAAGCCTCAACAATCATCTGTGACTTACTAAAGAAGATGCTACGGTGGAGTCCCCTGGGGCCTGTGTCCCCTCACCCCCGCTACAGCACAGCTCTCCACAAACAGGCTCACTTGCAGCTCACGCCCTCAGCTCTGAAGCACCAACCCCTGGCCAGCCAGGGTGGGAGAACCGGGGAACGACACAGCCCCACAGGGCCACGATGGAGCCAGAGATCCGGGCAGATGGGCCATAACCCCAGCAGAACGTGCTGGCTACTTCTTTGAACCTTCCTACTCTTTTTGAGACCAAAGGCAGCAAAATATAGACATCCAATTGGATTGTGAAGAAACGGGGCTGCAAGAGAGAGGGTGCTTCTTATCTGTAAGACAACAACAAAAAACAGCCACTGTCCTGGTCCTCGCAGAAACAAGGAACCCAGCCATTGTTTTTTGTCGGGTCTCAGTTGCTTTCTTTTTTTTTTGGTGGAACCAGGGATTGGACTCAGGTCCTTGCGCTTGCCAGGGAAGCACTTATTCCACTGTACCATCTCCCTGGCCCCCCCCAGTTGCCTTCTACCAGCTCAGAGCATCCAAGTTTCGAGAGCTGGGAAGTACTGATCAGATAAGGCTCTGGCTGTGGGTCAATAGGACTCTGGGGAGTTCCTGAAATGATGCTGAGCCAAACTGGGCACAGGCATTCCCACCTGTAATCTTAAGGTCAACCCTGGTCTCAGGGACAAAGCCAGTGATCTAAGCAAGAGACTCATTGGGCTGAGCCAATGCTGTGGGAGAGGCTACGTGGGAGGCCTGGCACAGCTGTGTAGACATGAAGCATCTTCAAATGCTCAGGCTCACTGGACATACTATGGCGTTTGCCACATTGTGGGGTCTCAAGCTTCTACTATGGGACTGCCTGCTTGGCCAGCCAAGCTGGCTGACTCATCTCAGAAATCTGTGCCTCCTTGTGGCCTCATTAGCTGGGCTGATAGGTGCAGAAGATGGCCTCAGCTCAGTAACAGTTGGAGGAGAAGAAGCTGAAGTGTCCAGGGAATGTGGAGCCCCAAGAAGCCAGCCCAGGCTTCCCAGGGGAGGCAACCTGGGCCAGCTCCAGAATGGCCCCGCGTCCTCACCTGGCAGGCCTAATGTTGAGCCTGGTGACAGTAGTGAGCCTGTGAGGCTTGGAATCCCACACATCTGGCTGATGCATAGCACACTGAGGTCTCTATCAGCTGCTCAGGCCCAGGAAAGCCAGCCAAGTCCTCAGTGGATGTTATCCAAACAGCTGTTCCAGCACCAGCCAGAAAAACCAAGAATCCAGGAAGCTGGCAATCGGAGGAATTCCCCCACCCCAGCACCATAAATCACCACCCCCATCTGCATAGATGCATCAAGGCTGGACTACACTCCTGAGCTCAGGCTGGGATGGTATGGGGTCCTCCAGGTACCTACAACCTCACAAAGGTGGGCTCCAGACAAGTTTTGGGGAGGAAAAGATGTGATGCGATGGCAGCTTGTGGGGAGGTGACCACATATTTATCTATACTGGTCCCCAGAAAGTACCTGGTAAAACAAACTTCTCTCTCTCTCTATCCCAGAGGTAAGCAAGGCTTTCCCCAAGCCTGGGTTGGGGTCTGCAGGCCAAACAAGGACAAGAGGAAGAAATAGAAGGCCTTCCAAAGTATCCCCCAACCCTCTGGTGCTAGCACAGGCCCTGCCCTCAGACGTCTGAAAGTGCCCAATGAAGAGCCAAGAAGTCCATACTGAGCTTGCGAACACCAGCCTCGGCCATGTTCTCAGCCCTGACAGAGGGAGACTGAAGCCCGCAGTGGCTAGTCAGGCTGTCCAGCTGGACCCTGGCCTCCAGCAGATCCCTTCCCATTGTCCTGGTGGATGCAACATTCCCGCGGGGAGGATAACAGTAAAGAGAATGCCCCACACTACCACCAGCTCTGTGGTCCTTCTAGTCATGGCCTTTCTGAGCCTTAGTTTCCCTTCTATGCCACCATCTCCTTTCAAGTGCAGCTTAAACTCAACACAGTGGAAGGTACCTGTAATCTCAGCATACTGTGAGACTGAGACAGGAAGATGGCAAGTGTGAGCCCAGCTTGGGCAATTTAGACTCTATCTCAAAACAAAGCTTAGTACAAAGGCCCTGGGTTCAATCCCCAGTTTGGGCAGGGGGGAAAGACCAGTTGTGCTGAGTGCCACGTGCACCTCTGGACCTGTGTCCCCTCCCCCAATTCCAGCCACCAGTTTCCTCATCTGAGAAAGGAGGCCCAGGATTGAGCATCCAGTACAAGCCCCTGCTCTAGCTCTACCTTCAACATCTAAAACAACAGCCCTGCAGCTTCTCTTGCTGAGCTCTTCACAAACACCGCTTGTCCTCTGGGAGAGATGGCGGCCCCCCAGTCCCTCCTTCTCTCACTCTATTCATCAGTCCACACCCGCAGAACCACATACATGGAAATATTTATGCAGCTAAACTAGCTTCTGGCTTCTGTGGTTCCTGTAGCAGACAAGCTCAGGCCCGAGGGCCCTCTCAGTGTAAGGCCTGTGCAGTGCTGCATCAGGGGGCTTGGCGAGCAAGCCCCGTCTGGTCTCATGGGACTCTGTTATCTCTGCTCCAGACCCAGCTACTGGCAGGGGCCAAGCTTGCTGGACAGAGTCACCCCTCCAGTGACAAGGAGAGCCAAGAAAATCAGAACCGACAGCTCTGTGCTCAGCACAGGCCCCTTGCCAGTCCCTGCTGATGATTGCTCAGTGCTGCCATCTTTAGAAATAACTGTCACTAGGGCTTGCACTCATGTGCACACCCCAGCTTTACAGGCCCCATGAAAAGCAAAATCTTTCAGGTCCTCAACAAAGCAAGGCATTCTGATGCTGTCACCAACCGGCCTGGTTCCCCCACCCAACTCCCAGCTCCAACCTATTACCTTGCAAAGTCAAGAAGAACTTTTAATACATCAGCATGTGTCACTCCTCTGTGAAAGCCCCTCACCCCCCAACCTGATTCCAGACAATATTTGAATTCCTTAACCTGTACACGAGATATCCCTGCCATGCCCTCAGCTCAGCCTCCCCAGCATGGCCCCCAACCTGGTTGTCATGGATAGGAGTCTGTGCTGCCTCCCTCCACTGCCCCTGGGCCTTCGCATGGGCTGGGGCCTTTGCCTGGATGCCCTCTCTGGCTTCCATCCAAACTTTCCTCTGTGTGAGTGAACCTGGCATTCCTGGGCCCAGCAGACCCCTCCCACTCCAACTAGACCTGGCACTGCCATGGGCATCACCACTGCCTGCAGCTCAGTCCCCTCCAGTGACCCATAGGCTCCTTGAGACTGGGAGCCAGCCCTGGTGAGCCCAGACCACATGCAGGTCTGTACATATACCTCGTGGTTCCCTTTGCCATGTTAAGCCCTAAAGCATAGAGGAGGGGCACTAAACTCTCCTCTGAGGGACTGACAGTGCTGCCACACAAGGGCAGCTCTCTTTCTGTGGAGGGTCAAATATTCATCCAAGACACTCCTCCCCAGAGTCAGGCCTAGCTCTTACACTCCTGTTGTCACCAGCCCTGGTTAACTGAGACCTCAGGAGGAGACCAGCTTCACAAGATACCACTTCCCTCAATCCAGCACTGCAAAGCAACAGTCCTTCATTTGCAGTGAGTTCTTGGGATCCTTGCTGGCTTACCAACTTGTTTTCTCTCAAGAAGTGTCTCTAGGGTGCAGGTTCACCCCCCTGGTGCAGCCCCAGATATCTGCTTCCAGCTAAGAGCAGGCGGAGGAAAGGTGGGAGGGGGAAAGTAGCGGGAAAGGAACCAAAAGGATGTCAAGGAAGGAAGAAAAGGCTGAGGAAGGGGAGGGGGAGCCGGCTGCAGGCCAGGGAACATCTGGAACCCCTGCCCCATGCAACTCTAGCCTAAACAAGGGCCCCAGGCGGGCCAGCCTGGAGCCTGTTTGTAGGGCCCAGGACCAGAAGATAAACAAAGCTGTGCTCTTGTCAAGTGTCTGGATCCAGGCAGGGCAGAGGCTACAAAGACAACGCATGAGGTCCGTAAAAGCTACCAGCGGCAC
>NDGM010829244.1:0-16151 GCA_002564305.1 Octomys mimax
CCCTCGGCAGCCCCGCGGCAGCCCCTCGGCAGCCCCGCGGCAGCCCCTCGGCAGCCCCTCGGCAGCCCCGTGGCAGCCCCGCGGCCTTGGGGAACTACGCAAGGCCTTCCCTGCCTCCTCCTCTTCTGCTCTGCTCTCTGCTGCTTGATTTACGGTGAAAGAGTTACTAGAAATGGAGACTAAAAGTTAAAAATCTATAAGAATCCAAAGGATGAACAGCCATGCACTGCTCCTCAGCATTTAAAGCATTCAAAATCTGGTGCCTCATAGTTAGGGCTCACAGGAAGCACCGGTCAGTGTCTCGCCCCTCCTCCCAATCTGTGGCTCCCTGGACCAGCCTGTCACTCAGCCTTGTCATCTCTGCAGCCTCTGGCACAAAGCCTGGAAGGTGTTTGTCAAGGTGACAGTGGAACAACCAAGAGTGGCAAAAGCCAGGCATGTGGCACACATGGAACCCCAGCTGCTCAGAAGGCTGAGGCAGGAGGATCACAAGTTCAGCCTGAACAAACTAGCAAGACCCTGGTCAAAAAAAAAAGGTCTGAGTAGCTCAGTGGTACAGTACCCAGGTTCAATCCCCAGCTTAGCCAGAAAAGAGAGAGGCCAAGGCTGATCTGAACAGAGAGATCCAGATTTGGACAAAGGGTACCCAGCATGCACTGGCATGCACATGCACACATACTTGCATGTAAGTCCCACTGGAATCGCCCAGAGTGCTGACTCTGCCAACGTCCATGCCCCTCCTCTCCTCAGGCAATGAATCTGTGAGGCTCAACAGGGCCAGGGGCAGTGGCCACAGCCTCCCGTCCAGAGACAAGCCTGGCCTCACAGTGGCCCCCCTGGGGCACCGCCCACTTGAGGACACTGTCAGACAGGGACTGCAGAGTACCCCAGGGGCGTCCCGGGAAGGGACCGTGAAGCTGCACAGTGGCTGCGCAGATAACCCAGGAGCGGGCACCTCCACAGCTGCACCCCCGGGACACCTGTGTGCAGATTTTTCCACTTCTTGGAGAAGAAGTGGCACTGGCACTGGAGGGACCGCCCAGGCGGGAGGAGCCAGCGTCCTGGCCAGTCCTGCTCTGTGCCTTCCGAGGGCCCCTGCAGCACAGCACAGCCTGCCCAGCCCTGTTGGCATCTGGGATGGACACCTATGGCCCTTGTCGAGTGCCAGCCATCCCCTTGAGTTGGGGCCTCCCCGGTTGCCTTAAGTGTAGTGACCAGACAGCACTGTCCCCAAGTGCCACAGTGCCCTGCAGTCTCTGCCCATTGGGCCTCGTCTGTGCCTGGACCTACTTTTAGGCCCTACAGCTGAATCCCTGATTCCCAAAAGTCCCTTTTGGACCAAACTGGCCAGGTCCACTTCTGAGCCTATCCCCGAAGTCGCGTGCACCCAGGGCCCAGTGCAGGGCCTAGCTAGGCGGGACCCTGCCCGGCCGGGCACCCTGCTTCAAGTCCACCCGCCCGGGGCCCTCCTGTCCTGCCACAGTCCCTGTTCCTTCTGCTGCAGATGAGGAGTGGGGTGGGCAGCCTATGAAGCACGTACACTCTCCCTTCAGCCCTCAGGGCCTCCGAGAGCACTTGGGCACGCTCAGGAAGAGAAGTAGAAACAAGCAAACCGGAAGCCCAAGCCCACTGATCCAGTCGCTATGACTGCCTGCAAGAGGCCGGGCACCAGGCCTCCGCCCCAAGGACAGAGGCTGCTCCTCACCAGCTCCCTCTGCATCTCAGAGCTTCCCACTGCCCTGCTCGTTGTTCCCAAGGGAGCTGAGGCCACACAGGGGGCTGCAGGCCTTGACTCCTCCCTGTGATCCAGATGTCACACAGGGCTTTTCAGATGGGATAGAGACGCACACTCCCGTAGAGCTCTGTAGAGCAGGTGCCCTACGGACAGGGCACGTGCAGGCTCAGAGCAGTGAGGTCGCTGGCACAGGCTTCCCGGGGAGCCCACACAGGCCTAGAGACCGCCCTGCTGGCCCACCTACCTCAGAGCCGCTGAGGGTGGCCATGAAGGTCACCGAGCCCAGCACTCTTCGAAGCCAGTCCAATCTGTCCCTTAGCCCTATTTTATTAGACTGCAACCAGACGCTTGGTCTGTTAAGACTCTGAGCATGAATCTGATCTCTTTTGGTTATAAGAAAGAGACCGGGAAGTATTAGAGAGGTGTTAAAGGCCCATCAGCTCCAAATGAGACTCCACTTGGCATAGGTGAGAGTTTGAAACGTAACTGGAAGAACAGGTTTTTTCACTATAAGATTCATTCTTTTAAAATAATAGAACAGCTCAATGGAGCCGAAACCAACTGGTCTGTATGGTACAGTGGAAGTGCTGTCCAATTACCATCAGTCTTAGAATGCGTCACAAGCCACCTGCCCGGCCTGGCAGTCACCTCCACTCCTCGTTCTGCCCTCACCTCCCGGTACCCACAAATCCACCTTCTGCCTCTACGACCTGCCTCTCCTGGACATGGTCACTCGTGCTGGACCACTTCTCCAAGGCTGCACCGTTGCACATCCCCGCTGGCCATGCGTGAGGATGCCACTCCTCCCCTGCCACCAGCAACACTTACGATCGCTTCCCTGCCCCCGTTTTATTTTGCAACCCTAGCAGAGGTGATTTAGTGTCTTGTGATGTTTTTATTTGCATTTTGCCGACAGCCAAAAATGTTGAACATCTCTTCATGTGATTTTTTAGCCATTAATCTCCTTTGGAAAAACACCTACTTGTGTCCCGTGTCCATCTGGGGGAGGGGGTTACCGGGAATAGAACTCAGGACCTCGTACTTGCCAGGAGCTATGTCTCCAGCCCCCCTTGTCCATTTTAGATGGAACAGTCTTCCTTTTCTTGAGTTGGAGTTGTTTTATACACTCTAGACACAAGTCCTTCAGTAGACGCAGGATGCACAAACATTTTCCACATTTTGTAGACTTTTTTCCCCTTTCTCGGTGATGTCCACTAAAGTCATAAAAGCTTTCCTTGAACTCCAATTGATCTACTTTTTTCTTGTATCGCTTGTGTTTCTGGCACCATATCTAAGACTCTGCCTAACCCATAGTGACAAAGGCTTATTTCATATTTTAAGAAGAATTGTGTAAAATGCTTCAGCTCCTCCACTGTGTGCATGGTGTGAGGAAGAGGTCCAGCTCAGCCCCCTGCAGGTGGGTGTCCCGCTGCACAAACACCGCCGGTGGAAAAGCCTGCCTTTTCTCCCGTGGAACCATCTCAACATTTTTGTCAAAAGTCAATGTGAAAATTTATTTCTCACAGTTCGGTTCCACTGATCTAGGTCTGTCCTTCTGTCACTACCACATGACCTTGAGCGCTATGGCTTTGCAGTACATTTTTAAATTGCAGAGTGGGAGTCCTCCAACCTTGTCTCCCTTTTCAAAATTGTTTTTGGTGTTCTGAATCCCTTGTGCTTCCTTATGAATTTGAAGATCTCTGTATTGGTGGCCACCAAGAAGCTAGCTAGGATCTTGACAAGATTCGGTGCTTGCTGATGGGCGGTCAGTACCACATCAGGGCACCGTGAGGCCAGCTCTGAGGAGCCGCTGGCCTAGAGGGACTCACCACATTAGAAAGAAAATGCAGGCTCAAGACAGGACTGTCCTCTGCCAGCTAGCCAGCTGCGCCACCGTGAGCACCCCGAGGCCTCAGGCAACGAGGTGTGCAGAAAGACTAGCCTCACACTCGTCGCCTGAAAGTCCCCCAAGCACCCCAGCTTTGGCCACACGTGGCACCTCCATCGTTCCTCAGCTGCCACGCTGTGCAGCTCATGCTTAATGTCAGGATGGAGTTGGCTTTGCCATTGTTGACCACAAGGACTTCAAACCCAAAGTCACTTACTATTTGTCTCTGGAAAGGAAAGCTGTGAAATATAAAAATAATGTGCAAGTCATTTACTAAATTGGGGAGGGAGGAATGGTCAAACAATTCCACAAAAGAAAATGTGGAAGGGGCAAAAAGTTAGTTAACTGTTCTGGCTTCCTAACCATCCACGAATGGATCAACTCTTAGAGATAAGTTTCTAAGTCAATCAACGTCAGCCTAAGAATAACGGTGGCGGTTGGAGGGCCACAAGCACAACTAACACATGCCTTCCAATACTGAAGACAGACTGGACAGAAAACCAGCACCAAAAACACCTCATACAGCAGAACACTTCAGATCAGATGAGGCAGCGAGAGCGAACGTATCCGCTATCACAACAAATGTAAGTAGTCAGAAGGTCTCCGACACTCCGTGCCCTGAAAAACTTACTAAATTCATGCGTCCTGCTAGGCCAAAGGATTCTGAAAATTTTTCACTGCTTGGCAAACAAATGTGTCCATGATATGCTGGTGAGTGAAGGAGGCAGGCCTGGCTCCCGCACAGCTCTCATGGGTAATGTCTTCATCTCCTGGGGCCTAAAACCAGTGGGGTCCACAGTAGGCCCTGTGCCCTCCAAGTCCCTCTGCTCAGACCCAATGCCAACTGTGCCACCAGATGTGGCGGCCTCACTGAGCGTCCATGTTTTCATGAAACAAGTTCCCATTAGATGTTCAAGAATGAGGGTCATAATAAGATTTACACCATGATGAGGGCTGAATGAGATCCTGCACTGGACCCTCGGCCCAGGGCCTGGAAAACAGCCTGCTAGCACTATCACTGTTATTGCGATGACAGGAGGGTTGCCTAGAAACTTGGAACAAAGAGTTAGCAATCCAGTGTGCGTGAGTTTCACAATTCCCTGTATTTTTTGAGATTTTTACAAAGAACATGCATCCAAACATTCTGTTAGAAGAAAAGAGCAGAGGGAAAAGGGCGTGGGGGTGAGGGCAGGCGGGGCAGGAAGAAAAGGGGAAAATAGGGTAAGTAGAGGGCAGCAAGGCACCACCCCGGCCCAGCGCGGGGATGGCCTGCAGCCTTCCCACTAAGCCAGGCTCCAAGGCACGGCCTGGCCAGCCTATGAGACGCCTGCGTCTGGCACTCGGCCCCTTGTAGCCAGCTCCCCAGCCCAAGGACATGGGGAGACCTCCAGGAAATGGAGCTGGCCGGCCCCAGTCATGACAGAGGGTCAGCGGGTCAGGCTCAGACCCGGGGGCCGCCACAGGCGTGCCCATCCATCGTGAGAGCTGACACACACCCAGCCAGAAGCTTCAGCTGATGCTCCCCAGGCCTCGCTCAGTATGAGGACCATGTCGGGGAATGTCCTACATTAACATTCACATCAATAACAGGGTGCTCTCCACTAGAGAAGAAAAATGACTCTTGTATGGGAGCATTTGCCAAGCTGCAGAAAGCAAGATTTTTCTTTCTGAGTTACCATGTCTCACCAGCTGGACTCAGCAGAGCACAGCCTTGAGAAGGGAGACGAAAGAGAGCTCAAAGAACAAGGTCCAAACCCCTCGTTCAGTCAGCCTCCCGGCAGCCCTTGCTGGGCTGGCACCAGGCCCTGGGGCAGCCCATGCCTATTGAAATCCAACACCTTGGTACGCTGTCCCCAGCCAGCCTCTGCCCACACTCTCTGCCATGCCCCTTTCCTGCTGAGCCATGGAGGCCAGCAAGTCTGAGCTCTCAAGCCCCTCCTGGCCAGACAGCTGTGGGGCAGGGGCCCTCGTCTAGGAGGGCTGAAGATGATTTTCTCCAGATATATTGGTTTATGTCAAGGGGGTGCCGAGGAAGACTTAGAGGAGGCTAATTACCGCCACATCCACGTCATAGAAGGCAGAAGGAGCCAATGCACACTGACCACCAACCTCCCCAGACCCCTGGCCCCACAGATATCACCTGAGGGAGACCACCACAAAGTGGCTCTGAGGAGGACTGAACATTAGCCAACTGGCTTTTCATGTTTACCTATGAGCTTGCCCATCCCAGTCAATTTGCGAGGAAGAAATTTGTTACAAAAATGGAAATTAAGCCAGGGAGATGGCTCGGCTGCTTAAGCACCTGCCTGGCACATACAAGGTCCTGAGTTTGATCCCTGGTACCAGAAAACGAAAAACAAAACAAACAAAAACATGGAAGTTAATATTGACAAGTGATTCTGATCTTAACTTTAAACAAATTCCAATGCTAAAATTAAACAAATTGATTCAAATCCTTAAATTAGACAAATGATGATTAATATGGGATAAGAACAAGACAAGGGCTAAGAAAAAACTTACAGGGGATCAAAGAGCCTGTAAGTACTACACCTAAACAGGACAGGCACGAGGGCCACTGACGCTTCTCCCCCAAGAACAGCTCTGCCTCACGAGGTCAAGCTGAGGACCCCGTTGGGGTAGATCCGTGGCCTCTTACCATAGGAAGCTAATCCAGCTACACAAATTAGTTGAGAAACAATTCCAGCGAGGACAACTCAGTCCTTAAAGTACTCCTGTCTTTGTTATTCCAAAGAGATTTGACAAGTTGAGGCTGCTGCCAGACTGAGGCACTGTCAACGCTCGCTTGCTTCCTGCGGGGCACTGCAGCCAGGGCTGCCACCCACTGGCGGCTGCACAGCGGGCGCCAAAAGGGTGCTTTCCTTTGCCACGCTGACGCTTACAGAAGGGTCCACAAGGGCTGTATTTTAACAACAGGAAGTCTAAATAGGTGGTAACATGAACCTGACTTCCAGGGGGTCTTATAGAGACAGACCCAGGACCCTGCTGGAAGAGAAGAGGGTCTGAGTGTATAACGGAGCGTGGAGGTGACTAAGCTGGCAGCTACACAGAAGAAAGGGACACAAGTTACTGATTTCCTTAAGACAAAATAAAATACTAAAAATGTATTAACTACAGATAAAAGCTTTTTTCATTTTTCCACATTCTTCTTGTAAGAGATCTCTGTCCATGGACCTACAGAAAAAGTTCTAATAGTCCTTTTATTATTACAAACTTTAAAAAAAAATGTAAAAATTTATTACAATTCAATTTGGCCAGGGGCTGCGGAAATAGCTCAGTGGTCTGAGCATCTGCCTGGCAAGCACAAGGGTCCGGGTTTGATCCCCAGTACCACATGCTGTGCTGGCCCTGGAGCCCTGGCACTCCGTCCCAGCCACCAAAACCAGGTATGGTGGCACATGCCTGTAATTGGGAGTTGTATAACGAGACACTATACCAAATTAATTAATTAATTAATTACAAATTTAAAAAACAATTTAATTTGGCCAAAAAAAATTTTTAATGTATTTTAGCACAGGGCTATTTCTGCTGTATTTCTACAGCAGCGTCTCACTACACAGATCGGACTCATAGTGATTCCCTCCTGTTTTCAGTCTCCCGAGCACTGGGATTACAGGTGCGCGCCACCACACCCAATCTCAATCTCCGTCTTAGCAGGGCCCTGGAGGTGGGGCCAGCACGGCACACCAGGGTTCAAAGCCAAGTCCCTGCATCTGCCTAAGCAGGGACTTTAATCCACTAAGCCATCTGGCCAGCCCCAAAAATGTTTGGATGTACTCTCATCTTATAAGCGAATTGTCTTGTGTCTGTTTTTGTTTGTTTCTCTGTCCAATCTATAAACAGCTGTTTTATTTGTGCTCAACAAACTTTTATTTTTGGATTTTTGAAACATTTGTCTGTGATTTAATTTGTTTTAAATTATTATTAGTAGTAATACCAGGAATCAAACTCAGGACCTTGCACTTGCCAGGCAGGCACTTGTACCACTGAGCTATATCGCTGGCACTCATCTAAATTAAAGATATACTTCCACCAAGACTGCCAGCTGGTTAAAATTGTTTTTATAAATGAAACACATATTGTTGTTTATGTATTATGACTTGGGAGTCTCTCGTTGTTCAAAATTAATGTGTTGAAGTGTTGTAATTGGATTTTCATAAGCCATCAAAAATTTGTTAAGATAATGAAATAAAAAAATAAATTTAAAAAAAAAGATAATTAAATAAAAATCCCTTAGGGTGGGGAGAGATTGTTGAACAGGACCCCAGTTGATGAATAAAAATGTAGCTGCCAGGAATAACATTAACCAGTTTTTGTTCATTAATAAAGAGCCCAAGTAATCCCCATAGCCTTGTGGGAGACATTCCAATAAATTCTGTTCAAAATACACTATTGTGATATCTTTAAATCAGTCATGATCAAAAGGTTAAATTTTCAAAAAGTAAGATAATAAGGTTTTTTTATTAAAAGATGCAGTTGGTACAAAACTAAATTAAGAAACAAAATAATACCAATTCATTGTTACTAATCTCATGGTATATTACTGCATTCAAGCCTTCCAAATGTAGTCTTCTGAAATGTAACTGGGGTTGTTAGAGTGACAGACAATTTCTTTCAGATTTAGACATCTGCCTTTCTCTTGTGCTCCAGACATTTATAACAAGAGGTTCATGTCAAGCCAACATGAAGTCATCAGTCAAATGATAATTTTTAAACAAAAACTTATGTGATTGTATGTTATGCATGTGCCACTACATTCAGAGATGCTTAGATATTGGACAGACCAGACAATGTTACAAACTTCTTCCATGACATCCTATTAAAGGACAACAAATTAGGCAAAAGCTTCTTATGTACTAGGTGGGGATGATTGACTGAAAAGGATATTCTATTTCAGGATGGAGATTTAGATGTGTTACAAAAAGTCATCCAGACTGTTAGGCTACAATATGGATGGCTACTGACGTCAAATCTTCTCTGTAAAACTATATAACTGTGGTCTATTAACATTCTACAGAGATTTAACTACTAGAACATACACGGTTGGTAAGAAATAACAGTTCTCTGGCTATACTTTATATCTTAAGGTGCTTAATACTCATATAAAATTTTAATAAAAGTTCATTGTTCCCACTACAATGTAATGCCATTAACCTTCTCTTCTGCATGTTCAATAACTGAAGTTTAGAGACCAAAAATTAGGAAGACAGATGGGCTAAGAAGATAGCAAGTATTTTAGAGCTAGCCTTCCACATTCAGTGAGGACTCAGGGCAAAGAGAACCTCTGCCGCAACGTCTGATGACTCAGTGGAGTCCCTGATCTTCTGATCACGTAGATTATGGGGCCACAGAGGAAAGTGATTCTACATTGTAGATGTGTCCTAAGGAGAGTCACCACCTAGAGAGAAAAGATCAAGCTTCCACAGAAAGCAACGTGGTCAAGCAATGCCATGGCTCAACCACATGGCCTACACTGACAGAAGTACTGAGAGGCACTGTGGGTGGTTCCAAGGTAAATCCTGAGGAGATTTAACTGACCTTGATAGATAGCAAGACATTAACCTTAATTAATACCGGGCTCTCTTTAACTTGGTCTTGGACATCCAGCAGAAAGTTATAACCACAAGATGTATAAAACCATACCACAGTAATATTAATTTCTCCAAAATCTGGCTTATTCCTGCCTACAGACCACCAAATTTCAAGTGACCACACAGATAAACCAATAATAAATATGTTAGATTCCTTTTACCACGTGTCACCACATCCAACTCATAAAGAGAGTTGATAACAGGTAAAGTGCAGTAGGACTTCCATCTGAGGCCGTTAGATTTAGCTCTGTGGGGTGGCCCCTCGCTGCGGTCTCCCTGTACATCAACCCTTCTCAGCTTGAAGCAGTTGAGATGAAAATTCTGCCCAGTCCTCCCTAATCACAATTAGAAGTAGCTCTTCAGAAAGAAAATATTCTAGACAGCTAAGTTAGTTACAAGCACTACAGAGAATTAGACAAGCCTACCTGTCAAAAAAGGACCTCCAAATAAATACATAAATGAATAAATAAATAAATAAATAAATGGGATGGCCCAGTACAGTTGATAACATGGGGACGAGGGTATGTTCATACATTAACAGGCCATAAAACATCATTGTGGAGGCTGTCCTGGAACATGAGGCCATCAAGAAGAAATCTTCAAACCGGTGATGAGCCTGCTGTCACCAGACCCACCATGGAGCCTACAAAGGACCGATGATACCAACATGTTTGCTTATTTCACTTCTTTTCTTAGTCTGGCACAGAGGACACCAAACCCAACAGTGCTAGCCATGTTTCAACTACTGCTAGTACGAAAACAAAAAGGAGGAATTGCTGGAGGCTTATATGAAGCAGCTCTGAGAAGGATTTAGTATTATTCAATTGGCTTTTCCTTTTTTTTCCTTCTGTATTTAAGGCAAGGTTAACAGGGTCTACAGGGTCTACAGGGTCTACAGGGTCTACAGGGCCTACAAGGTCTCACTATATAGATTGGATTCCGTAGTGATTTTCCCATTTTCAGCCTCCCAAGTGTTGGGATTACAGGCACATGCCACCACGCCCAGTCTCAATGCCACCCATAGGTGGGGCGTGGCACCTCTGGGATTGAATCCCAGCTGCTGCCCTCGGCCTAAGCAGGCGCTTTAGTCCACTGAGCTGTCAGGCCTGCCCCCAGCTGGCTTTTCACGTTTACCTGGGAGTTTGCCCAAGGCGGAGGCCGTGGTCTGCCCGCAGGCCATGTGCTCACAGCAGGCAAAGCTCTGTGAGTCACTGGCTGTGCTGAGGCCTATCATGGTCTGTGAAGTTGGGACACCTCAAAGGACAAGATAAGCTGGGGATGTTTGGTTCCAACCCCAATTAACTAGAAGGAGCCTGCAGCTGCAGGCTGCACACTCCTGCCATAAACGTCAACCTAAAGATAAGGTGGTTCTCCTGATTGATGTAATTTACTGCTTGGGAAAATATTTCCCAAGGTCCTGATAGATTCTCTTCCTCCTTTTTTAAAATCAAATAAATATGATCACCCAGAGAAGTTCTTGGTCAGAACCCTAAGAATCTCAAATTCTGTAAGAGGGTTTTTGGTCCTCCTGGAGCCCTAAAATCATACCATTTGCCTCATTTACTTAGGCCTGCGCCATCCACTGGCTTGGGTGCTTGCGGGCCTGATCAGCATGCAGTGACTAAGGGATACTAGTCGCCACGGTCACCATCTGTGCCCCGCAGGAGCCCTGCCATGGGGAGCAGGTGGAGCCTTCGAGGCCACTGCAGGACCTAAGGCTCCTGTGACTTGGCTCCTCCCACCCCGGCACACTTGCCAGACCAAACCCTCCAAAAGAATCCGCCCGCGGCCCTCCTACCAGGCCAGCAGCAGCACCCACCCTGGTGCCTGTGTGCCGGGTGCTAGGGATGCCATAACCAATTACCCCAGGCTGGGCTTAGCCAACAGCAGCAGGTGCTTGCCGTTCCGGATGCTGGAAGTCACCCTCCCTGCCAGCCCAGCAGCTGTGCCCCAGCCCAAGCTTGGGGCAGGATGCAGGCTGAAAGCCTCCATCCTATATCGAGCCTGGCCAAGGCTGGAAGGGCAGCCAGGGCTTCTGCCAAGGGGCTCCCCACGTGTTCATATTACCCCAGGATTTTCTGGGTGAGCTCAAGGCTGCTGGAAGACAGGACTTGCAGCTCCACATGGGGTCCTGCAATCTAGGGCACAGACTCTCAGAGAGGTTCTGGGAGCCCTGGGAGGCAGTGCCTCGCCCCAAGTGACTGCCCTTGCAGAGCCGCTGGGCAGTGGGGGGGGGGGGTGCACCGAGCCAGGGCCTGGGTCAGCTGACGCACAGTGGAAACTGCTTTGGGGACAGGGCCGCAACCTTACCCCACCAGGCACATGCGCTCAGGGCATGGCCGGGGAGGTGGGCACAGCCATGCAGGAAGCAGGGGCCAAGGAAAGACAGCACTGGCCGCACGCACAGAGCTGCAAGCACACACCTGCGCTCCGGCAGGCTCCCTGAGCAGGGGCCTTGCCCCTCCTCTGTGGCCCTCCCGGAGGGGATCACGAGACCCACAGGGGCAAGCCTCAGAGCCCGCAATGCTGGGGTTCCCAGGCCCAGAAGTTTTCTCAGATAAACGACTTCAGCTTTCAGTTTCCTCCACACTGTAGCCTTCCTGGGCCTCTGGGCCACAGGTGCCTCTGCAGACTGCTGGGCCTTGCATGCAGGAGCCTAACTTTGGTTTCCTCCAAATCTGGCTTCTTTTCCTGCCGTCATCTCTGGGGCTGCCGTGATATCCAGGGCAGGCTGACCGCCGACCGTCCTCTGCCCGCCTGCCCAGCTGCCACCCCCGGCGGACAGCCCTGCCAGGGCCCAAGGCTGTCTGCTGCCCCTTCCTGTCCAGATTTCCCAAAACAAAAACCAGGCCATGCCATCTGACCAAGGATCTCGTCTGGTTTATTTCTGGGAAGAAATGGGACTCTCAGAGCCAGGATGTCTGGGCCGTGGCCAGGCCGCTCCACAGGCCTTTACACACTGTCCGTCATGTGTCCTCCTCGGCCAGCGGGCCGTGGAGGGGAGGGGATGAGCCTGTCACCACAAGTCCTCACTATGACTTTGGAGGTTTCTTCATTCTGGAGTGAGGACAGCAGCCCACACGGCCCTGGCCCTCCGTGGGTCACCAGAGCCCAGCCAGGTGCCCTGGGTATCAAGGCTGGCAGTAGCCACAGTGCTGTGATCACAGGCAGGCTCAGTGTACCAGACACTGCAGAGAGCCCAAGGCGGCCACCCACCAGATCATGTGCCACACGGCTTCTGCTCCTCACAGGAGATCGGGGCCCCGATTGTCACCTGTGAGACCATGGGATGGGGGGGCAGGGTAGGAAAGGCAGCGTCATGGGGGTGCCTAGTAACCCTGCCTGCTCTAAGCCCAGCCCGGGTGCAGCCCGACACCTGTTCATGACAACTCAGTCCTGCAGAGCAGCAGGCCCAGTCTGGACCTGAGGGCCAGCACTGGAAGCCGCCAGGGGAGCAGCTCCAGGCTGGAGACACTGCGCAGCCCCAAGCCTGCTCTCAGCACGGGGGACTGTGGCCTCCGGAGGGCCTGGCTTGCCCCAGTGCTCCCAGATTAGGCAGCACGGCCTCTGAAGCCACTCCTGGCAGGAGAGCATGCACCATCCTACTGAAAGGGCAGCGGGTTGCAGTCCACAGGACAAAGTCAACACCTAAGAGTTCACAGTGGTGTGAATAAATGAGTAAATAAATAAGTAGAGAGACAAATAAAAGAGAGGTTGGGGAAACAGGGACAGCAGCAGCCAACCACCACAAACACCACGGCGGGACCGGCGGGGCCAGGACTCATCCGTGGATGCTACAGCGTGGCAGCAGTGTGGTGACAGGTGAACGCCTCAGGAGGTGGTAAGCTGGAGACCGGGCACCAGTGTCGTGACAGCCCAGTTTCTGGCTCCAGTCCTTGTTCCACGAAGACAGAAGGCGCTGGCCGTAACAGAAGCAGGCTGAAGGGTGCAAAGAACTCTGTGTCTGCCACTTCTTTGCTGTTGCTACTTTTATAAAATAGCATACAACTAGTTACTTTCAAATAAAAAGTTTAAAACCATAAACAAAATTGCACCCCCAGGGCTCTCGGGCCCCACGGCCGCTCACTCAGGCCGGCTGCCTCCTGCAGAACAGGCACCAGATGCATTCCTGGAGTCCCGGGAGGGCCGCAGAGGGAGCCTCTCAGGGGAAAGAGCCAAGAGGGTAAAGGGCCCAGGAGGGGCCTGGTGCATTCCAGGAACACAACAGGAAAGCGCTTTCCGGTCTGTTCTCTGTCACTGTGACTGCAGCAGTGACTGGGCAATGTAAAAAGAACAGAGGCTCCGGCCCATGGTTCGGGAGCTGGCCAGTCTCAGCATAAGGCCCAGCTCTGCCTGGCACCGTGAAAACGTGCTGCCCCTTGCTGCTCCGCCCCCAGCAAAGGCTTCGCTGGGCACCCACAAGTGCATTGCCTCGGGTCTCACCTCCTCTGTTTATAAAGCCCCTCACGATCTCATGTCAAGCCCGCATGACCCCAAAGCACCACTTCCAAACACTTTCCACAGATGATGTACTTGAATTTTGAAGGACACATTCAAAACCTAGCAGCATCACAGCCACAGCAGTGCTCTTCCACAGGGGCCGGCCCCTCACTGTGGAACATCTCCATGCCTCCACCCTGCACACGGGCCCACCATGGCCCTCCAGGATTTGCGCCTCTGAGGTGATCCCCCTCCACAGGTAGGGCGCCCCACCGCCAGCGGCACTTCCTCCACGATCACAGGTGGCAATGAGCCTTGAAGCTGCTGACATAGCTTTTAGTGACTGTTCTCATCACGCACCATGTGTCCAGGCACTCGGCTGCTGCTGCCCAGGCCCTGAGCTCAGGCTACATGCAAAGATGCCAGCTCCGTCCATCCATGCTCAGCATCACCTCCAGGCACCAGTGTTCAGGAGCGGGGCCACAGATCCCAGTATCCTTTGCAACATGAATGCCCTGATCTGGCGCCCAGGTTGGTGGCTGCGGACCCTTCAAGGCTCTGCTTGCAGCTCTGTGGCGCTGCTGCAGTGTCACCACCTCCTCCTCCCTCTTCCCTCACAGTGGGGGCCGCAGGCTGCTGCACCCCAGGGGTCTGCAGAAGATGGAAGCCTCACATAGCTGCACTGCTCTTCCGCTACCTGCTGGCAGTCACAGCCTGAGGCCTCTGCATTGGCTGAGGATGCGTCCTAGCAGGGCTGAGGTACCAGTCCACGGCTGTAGCATGGGCCAGGAGCTGCATATTTGTCTCTGACAAACCATGCGGTCCCAAACAGTGAATTTCATGTGAACAGAAGGTGAACAATGGCACGTATTTTCCTGCAGTTCCTCGCTTTGATCTACATTGTTGGCCATGGAAGTGCTGTGTGGGGTGTGCGTGAGGCCAAGGTGGGACAGATGCTCTGCCCATAGCTAAACACACTCAGCAGCGCACACAAGTCACGGTGTCTCCCTTCCACAGCGACTGGAGAGTGTTGAGCAGGGAGACGTGACAGCACTGTGGCTCCTCGCGAGAGGGGAAGACATGATGGCAACAGCCCGGAGTGGGGCACTTAACCACCAAAGGCACTCTGCCCCTGAGCCTGCGCACTGCAGGGACGTTCACACACACGGACAGGCCTCCCCCGGCCTTTAAATCTCCATCAATTCTTTTCACCACGCCCCACCGGGCACACAAAGTTAACCAGATTCTTTATACAGACAAGAGTCCAGAAAAAAATATATTCTCAGGTCCCTGCAGTGTCCCTCCCTGCACACCCGATGGAGGCCACGAGTCCAGAACCATCCAGAAAGTCTTCACGTGTGCCCTGGGGGAGTGTAGTTCTTTCTCCCTGAGAACTACAGCGTGGCCAGTGCCAATTTAGTCCCCACCCCAGAGCCCTGATCACTGCCCAGACCACCACCTGGGGATCTGGGGACCCTCAAAGGTACCCCATTCCCAAGCCTCTGTCTCCAGGCCTGATAGCTTTGCCTTAGTTCTCTTCTGCCTAGGAGACTCAGCACCAGTTTCTGTTGGCCTTATTGAAAGAAGATCCTCCTGTGTTCCTGGAGGATGCCAGGCACTCAGCTGTCCCTGCCAGGGACAGATAAGTGAGAAATGTCCCCCGCAATCCTGAGCACTGTGACCTCATGCAGGTGCCAGCCTGGCCTTCTCCCTGCCAGCGCTCCATAGAGTGCTAGCCTGGAGCCGCCCTCTTCTTCACAGGGCGGACAGTCTGGCCCCGCTTTTCTCCATGCTCCTGAAATAAGGGGCGGCGGTGTGTTGCTTTGTTCCGACAAAACTCACACTTGCCTAACAAGTGCTAATCCTCTCCTGAGAGGCAGGCAGCGCAAGGTGCTGCTCCAAGTCAGTCAGACTGGCGAGCTGACCCGCACACGCAGGGCCTCTCATTCTTGCAGGCTTTGTGTACAGATCAGAAACTAGAGTTGGAGTGAAAGCGCACACCCCCATAGGAAGAATATTTTCCCTTTACCCGTGCTGACCCGGGCTGGGGACGGCGGTGGCTGACACACAGTGGGAAGCTCGGCTGGATCCTGGCAATCCTACACCCTGGCGCGTGGGGCCCACCCTAGGGTGGGGAAGGCCTCCCTAGAGTGACTCAGCACAGAGAAGGGTGTATAAAGGGGTTAAGGAAGGTTTCTGCGCACCCCACCTCCCCACACCACTTGGCAGCCCCGCCACCTCAGAGGAGCCTGATCTTTGCAGTCAGTAGAAGGAAGGAGGGGAGAGAGGCTTGACAGGTGCTACAACCGCTGCTCCTTCCTCTGCGCTCCGCTGTTCCCCGCCACCATGAGCTTCTGCCATCTGCCTTGGAGCCAGCAGAGTATGGACTGAACCCTCCACTAACTGTGAGCTAAACAAACCTTTCCTTCCTTCATTTTGAGTGTCGGGTATTTGTCCCAGCAGTGAGTAAAAAGTAACT
>NDGM010829271.1:0-19593 GCA_002564305.1 Octomys mimax
GAACATGGCAGAAATTCCTACTCGGTGGGCGGGGTGGGGGAGGTGCTGCAGAGTGGTGGGGGCATCCCAAGGGGGTGAAAGAGGGTCTCACCCATGCTGTGCCTGGGCTGGGACGCGTAGGTCCCGCTGGCGCAGGGTAGCTGGAAGCTCTCTGAGGAGTCTTTCTATACAAATGACAACTTGATTCTAAAATTTATTAAGACATGCAAAAGATTTAAAATAGAGAAAATGATCTTGGAGAGAAAAAGTAGTCTTTTTTTTGTTTTGAAATTTTAGTTACTTTCTATTGAAAACTGCACTGAACTCTAAATGTCCACCTTTACAATAAACAAATGCAGTAACAGTAAGTCACTAAAACAGAACATACTTCTGATAGCCATTATTTTTCTGTTTAGACAGTTTAAAGGATTTCTTTTGTCACATAAACAGGAATGTCCCTACATGAAGGCTCAGAAGGGGTCATGTCTTTTTTAAATAAAAAGACAGCGAGTCACAAAAGACTACGAACAGAGCATGTCACTAGTGGATGCAGGTATAATTGGATTTGTGAAAATCAGTCACGTCTAGTAACACATCCAAAGTGCTCTTGTATGAAATATCACGTGAAGAAAGGAATTTATTAATGTCTAACGAAGAGGGTTTGTTCCCAGACAATCTGACAAGGCACCACAGTGTTTCCCGAGACACAAGGAAACACAGCGTTGTTCTTCCTGAACCTTGTAGTTCAAGACTTTCTGCTCAATAAAATAGCTGAGGATCTGAAACAGAAAGCGCATTTGAGTACAAACAGAAAAAGCAGGGACTCATACTGCTTGATATCAAGATCTACAGGAAACCGCAGTAAACATGACTGTGACGTCGGCAGAAGGAGAGACCAACCGCAGAGCGCAGAGTCCACGGGCTGGCGAGATAGCTCGGCGGACAAAGTGCCTGCTTAGGCAAGCGCAGGGGCCGGGGCTCGATTCCAGGCACCGCACATGGCTCCGGCCCTGCCCCGGGGTGCACCGAGCTGGCCACAGAGTCCAGGCGTGGTGGTGCACCCAGTCCTGGGGAGGCTGCAAACAGCAGGATCACCCCAAGTCTGAGCTGCGTAGTGAGACCCTGTACCAAACACACAGAAAGAGAAAACAGTGCGGAGTCTATAATTAGGCCTAAAATTGATATTTGCTTGAAAGAAAATGAGTTTTAACCCTTATTTCATATCATACACAGATATTGACCAAATGGGACCATAGATTGACTTGGAAAGGCTAAAACAGTAACTTTACAAAAAAAAAAAAGTATAGGAAGCTGTTCAACATTGTTGTTAGGAAAAATAGCACAGTAAGGAGACATCATTATGCACACATTAAAATGGGCAGCATTTAAAAGTAGAAACCGACGTGCAAGCCTAGAACACTCTCCCCGGGGCCTCTCTTGGTGTGGGCGGCTGCCACAGGGCGTAAGGAGCGCATACCCTGGGAGGAGCTGGCTATTTTCTTGTAAAGCTGACCGCTCACCCTGTAGTATGCTGCCCAACAACTGCCTTTCAGGATACTTACTCCAGAAAAAACAAAACACAAAGACCTGTTCAAAGAGCTAAAAACAGCAAAGAAGGCACATGGCTATTGATGGTGGCTGCTGTTGACGGTGACAGAGGATTATCCTGTATTGTGACAACAGATAGCTACGCAGAAATAAAAAGGAATTAAGCACAGTGCTATGGTTAGATCTCAGATGTCCCCTTGAAGGTCCCTGGTGTCCTGAGCGGGGCTGTTGCGAGGTGCTTGGATCACAGGCAAGAATCCACTGAAGGGCTCACGGAGGGCATGCTGGTGGCCCCAGTGCGGGAGGCGGGCGCTGCCATGGGCCTCCCTCCACTTCCCGCTGCATGCGTGGTGGAGCAGCTCTCTGCTGCCGGTACACCCCCTGCCACGCGGTTTCTGCCTCGGAGCCGAGTGGCCACGGACGGAGCCCCCAGCTCGGCGAGCTGAGTTAAGCCTCCTCTCCCTAGTTGTGGAGGTCAGGCATCGTGTCACAGTGCCGGAAGGTGAGGGGTGCACAGGCGCGTGCAGTAGCATGAGGATTTTCAAAGCATGTCATCGCAGAAGCCTGAGGCCAGGGTCCCCAGGCATGGTTCCGTGTGCGCTAAGCCAAAGAGAAATGCATTCGCAGTGAGAACGCAAGTCCAGTCCTGCAGGGCCCCCTGGGAGGGGGACGGCAGCCCCAGCAGGTCACAAGCATACTGGGGAAGACTCATGGGCCTGTGCCCTGACATTGGGTGTGTTTGCCCACCACAGCTGAGTCCTGTCCTCTCTGGGACCCTAACTGCCTGAAAGGGGACACTGAATCACAGATGTCCAGGTGCCCAGCGACCTCTGCTGCCCCCAGGAGTGGAGCAACCCTGTCAGCATGTGTCGTCTTTCTGAGCCCGCTCCCAGGAGGGGACAGGCCCTGGGGTAGGGGCCAAGGTCCCTGCCTTCAGCCCTGGATGCACACCACTGAGAGCTTGGTCCTCATTTGCTGACTGGACATGGATGGCACTGGGCCATGGAAGAGGACAGTGCCTGTCCCTGCTGTGGGTCAGTTTCAGACGCTTGCAGAGCCTGGGCAGTGCTCAGCGTGGCTTCGCCACAGCCGCTGTGGGGGCCAGGCGGGGCCTCAGGACTCAGCTGGAGTAGGGGGCCCTGGACTACAGGGGCGAGGGCCGCAGGATGAGAGAGCTGAGGGGCTGGTGGTCAGGTGGCAGGACAGGCATCTCAGATGTCAGTGGGCAGTGGGTGTTGCTTAGGGTCCCCAGATAAATCAAGGCCATGTGATTTGGGGAGAAAATAGTGACATCTTCTAGAATCAGTCTTTCGGGGTTTTGCCAGGCAAAAAGCTGCCCGGACCACGGGAGGTGTGGAGCTCCTAACCCGAAGTCGGTGAAGCCGGCAGTGTGGGGTGACCTGGGCACCGGCTGCCCTCTAGGGATGGCGAGCCCCTGCCAGGCTGCAGGATGCATCTACTCCAGGTGCACGCATGACTGTCCACATCTGTGGCTCCTCAGCAAGGGTGTCTTGTGGCTGGCCAAAAGGAAAAATGACCGTGCGCGGTGCTGGGGCCTGGGACCCTGCGGCAAACTCAGGAGTGACGACGCGGGCCGGACTGGGGCTGGGCTTGTTCCTGGCTGTCCTGGGAGGTGGCTCTCAGTAGCAGCTGTGGAGCAGCCCCGGGGGTCTAGGGGTCCTGTCATTCTTGGTTATTTTAGTGGGTTTGTCCCTGCCACAGGCAAGGAAGCCGTTCGTGGCCAGTTGTGTGTGTCCCTTTGGAAGGAGGACAAAACTATGTGTGGAGCTGAGGTGGGGAAAGGAGCCAGGGCCTGCAAGAAGGGCTGCTGTCCTCACATAGGCCCCATCATGTGCAACCCAGCTGGGGACCCACCATGTCCCTCCTCGGAGGGCAGGTGTCTAGGCAGGCTACTCCCTTCTCCTTCTCCCTGGCCACTTGGCCCTGGGCCCTGTCACCACACTGCGCCACACTGAGGTTGTCTCTGTCCCTCATGGTCCCACAGGAAGCCCAAGACTCTCAGGGTCCCCTCACTCTGTCCATGCAGCCAGCACCCAAGCCCTGCCCACTCACAGGTGCTAGAGTTTATGGGATCCTTGTGAGGCCTCCGAGGGACAGTGCTATGGGCAGTGTCCAGGCAGGGCCCTTCCGACCCCCAGTCCTGGGCCCAGAGGTGTCCCCTCCTCCCCTCTGCGACTCCGCTGCCTCTCGCGTCCCAGTGCTCAGTGCTCCCTCTGCCCATGCCTCTCACTCCAGGATCAGCAGGCGTGGTTCTCCCAGCTTCGAGGCCCCTCCAGGGAGGCAAACCCACGGCTACCCGAGGCCCAGAGCCCAGCTTGTGGGAGCTGAGTCCTCGCGCTGGGTAGGGGAGTGTCTGGAGCCCTGAGCTCTTGCTCCCAGCACTTGTCCCCTGGGAAGAGGGGTGAGTGTCTGTGGGGTCCCTGTGGGCAGCTTCCCCTCTGGTGTGTGGCTGTGAAGGAGGGAAAATAATTCCTGGTCCCCTCAGAACTCTCAGTTGGGACCCTGGGACATGGAGATCCCAGGGAGCTGGAGTGTGCTGGTCACAGCCTCACACATCCTCGGGCGCCAGGGAGAGCCCTTCTCCAGGTGGCTGGGAGCGTCACCGCAGGGTGGGGACAGGAGGGTTGGGAACCCAGGTGCATGCAGGGGAATCAGCAGGCTTACTGTGTGGGCTTCAGGGCCTCTCTGCCTGCGAGGGTCTGCCCTGGGCTACAGGGCCCAGCCTCTGCCCTTTGGCAGAGAAGGGGACTGCACTGTATACCCATGTCCTGCTTCGGGGTTAGTGGCTTTTCTTAGAGATGCTTTTGCACTATCGCTTTCAGCTCAAAGGAATCCTTGCACCCAAGTGGAGTGTTTGGGGCAAAATCTGCGGCCCCCTAGCTGGGGGAGGTCGGCTTCGGGCAGGTGCTGGGTCAGGACCCCAGGGGCTGGCTCCTGGCTGTTCCACAGCCTGTGTGATGCCAGCAGCCCTGGGCCCCGCAAGGCTGTGATGTGGGATCGTGAGGACAGTGCGCACTGTGTGCCCATGTGGACTCTGTCCGTGGGGCGATCACTCTCCGTGTCTGCGAGGGCAAGGCTCAGGCAGCCGTGCTAAGAACTTGGGCTTGTCTCTTAGGCCATGTGATCCAGGGTGGAGCTCCAGTGAGCTTGATTTCAGAAAACACGCTGCGCCTCTGCAGCACAGGACTGGAGTTACAAGAGTCCAAGTCTCGGCCCCAAACCCACGTCCCTCTCTGGCTGGGTGGCCCTCTGCTTCCAGGCTCTCTCCTGCAGGCAAGGAGGCTGCCCCGGATCTGGGGGCAGCTCCTTCTCCCAGCCTGGAGAAGATGGTACCCCAGGCAGCAAGCACAGTCCCTGCACTCAGGGGCCTGGCGGCCGGGTTGCCTGGCTGCAGCGGGAGGAGACCGGGGCATGTTATGTGTGCCTTGTGCTTTTGCTTTGGCTTCCAAGTGTCCATGAGGTCTTCCGGGTCCCCTCTGCCTCGACGCCTGGTGGGCAGTTTCCACCCGAGTACAACAGCCTCGGCCTGTGGACACCTGGGGCGAGGCCCCACGATGCTTGAGCAGTGACGAGCCTGCGTCCCCGCGACCCTGTGCCAGCGTGGTGCCGGTGCCCTCCAGTCTGTGTGCTCAGCGCACCCAGGGGGCTCCCAAGGAGACACTGTAGTATGCCATCGCCGCGGCACAGCGAGGGCAGGCTCTGAGTTTGGTGTCGCCGCGGCACAGTGAGGGCAGGCTCTGGTTGGCTCTGGACAGACGCAGGCGCCGCCCCGCAGCTGGCTCTGTGCCGAGCAGTTTCCAGCAGAAAGGGGCTGTGTGGGGTCCAGCCTTGCCGGGCCTGGGGCTCCGGTCTGAGGTCCGCAGCCTGGAGGCCAGGATCCCCGAGGGCAGGGTCCCCTGCCCCAAGCTGAACAGGTCAGAGAGGGAGCAGGCTCCCCTCCTCCTCCTCCTGCACTCTGCAGCCCCAGGAGGCCCCCGCCCCCTTAGCCCATCTAGGGCTCCACTGTCTGCCGTTGAGTTTCCTGTCAAGGCTGGGCCCAGGGAGCAGCGGTGTCTCATTCGCCCGGTCTCCACCACCAGGACACCCGCTGTGGTGTGCAGGGATGGAGCACCCTCCAGCTCTGGGAACATAGAAGCCAGGGGGATCTTGGTGCCCGTCGCCCTGCAGCCCCAGCTGTGCACCTACTTACCACCCCCCTTCTGTGCTTCTGTGGGGGCCAGGGCAGAAGGCCTGGATGGAGACTGCAGCAGAGCTGGGGCCAGCGCTGCCCAGGTCACAGGTCACGGGTCACAGGGCGTCAGGGCCACGGTGGACATGCCCATGTGGGGCAGGGCGGGTCGTGGGCGTCCCCTGGGCTACGGGTAGCCAGCGGGGAGAGATCCGCTTCAGCTCTTCTTCGCCTCCTGGGGCAGAAGACCCCACACAAGGCGCCTGCTCCCGTTCTGCTTGATCTTCCCACTTGCCCCATCCGGCCGCTCTCCCTGCAGACCCAGCAGTGCCCCTGCATGTCTGGAGTGCTGAGCGAGGAGTGTGCAGAGCAGCCAGCTGTTTATCCAGGACGAGTCGCACAGGAGGTCCGAGGCGAGGGCTTCGGAGACGAGTTCTGCGGCACCCGGGACACGGGGGCTTCTGTGCTGCTGCCCTTGTGTGACCTGTGGGTGGGTGGCTGCAGGGGGGCCTCAGGCATCGGCTCCACACCTGCCCCCCGCCCCCCGGCTCTGCTGCAGCTTCTCACAGAGCCGTCTGCACACAGGTCTTAAGTGTCCTGAGGCTTATTCCTCCAAGCAGTTTGGCTTGCTACTGTAAAAGTTAATCTTTACAAAATTTGCATTTTTTACTGACAGGTAAAAATGAGGTTTGCTTGGTCATACTGATTTTCCAAATCCAATAATTTTAAGAACTCTCACTCATTCTAATAATTTTGGATGCGATCTGGTTTAAATTTAGGTAACTGCGTAGTTGACCAGCGATGGGCTCTCCTTCCCTTGCACTTAGGGTGTCTGGGTTTCCCTCTCAATTTATAGCACCGGTTAGTGAGTGTGGAAGGTTGGAAAGCAGGGTTTGCGTCTTGGCTGTGACCTTGAGGTTCAAGAAGGCACAGGCAGACCCCGAGCCCCGCGAGCTGTGCCTGAGCCCGAGGGAGGGCGGCGGCCGGCGCTGCAGCCAGGAGCGCCTCACCGGCCCACGGGGCCCTGCGCGTGCCCCGGCCCGCCTCTGGCCTTTCATCCTGATGTCTCGCTGAGGTTGGCTTCTGTGCCACGGGTGCTGGGGTCTGCGGCCCGGCCCCTCCCGTGTGTCGGTGCAAGTTGTGCCGCTCATGCAGAATCAGAGGAGAGGTTTGTAGGAGAGCTGCCTGGCTAGTGAGAGCCAGCGGGACCCTTCTCATTCTTGCTTTAAGTTTTAAAAAAGTTTTATGGCTGCTCCTTGTTCCTACCTTCCCCCTTGACTCAGCCTTGCCCATTTAGAGCATCCCCCGAGCGGTCCCACTCTGCCCAAGGGCTCAACTATTTCGTACATTTCAATAATTCACTTAAGCTCCGCAGCGTATCGATTCGCCTCTGACGTGCCTCGTAGTGTTGTAGGCGGTTTTGGGAAAGTGTTTGTGCAGCGTTGTCTTGCGCTCTGCCCCGTGTGCGTTTCTGCGTTGGTGTTTGCACTCTGGACTCTGATTGCCTCTACTTGGACTCCTCCTGTCACCTCCACAGGACACGAGGCAGGTCAACTCTTACTCTGTGTCTGTCCTGAGCGCATGTGGCCGCAGGGTCCCACAAAGTCATCCTGCACGCAGCCCCCCCGTCTCACAGCACGCCTGACTGACCCTGGGGATCAGGCCGTGTCCGCTTTGCTCCTCTGGGGCTCCCGTCGCCCCAGGTCCTTTTCAGCAACCACCTCAGCCCTGGGGTCCCTTAAGGAGACCAGAAAGCAGACGTGTCTCGGGGCGTGGGCATCTCTACACTCAGGTCTCACGGCTGTGTCCTAGGTGGCAGCTGGCCCCGGGAGAGGTGACTGCGGGGTGTTTCTTCTCACTTCCGCACTGAACGACGTGGGCTCCGGGCTCTGAGCCCGCCACAGGAGTGTTGTGTGGCTGCACGCATCAGGTCACGCAGTTTCGATTGTTTTTAAGGATGATTAGGCTCCAGCCTGCCCTGTGTACGGGCTCCCAGTGCTGTCAGAGGCTGGGTCAGAGCGGAGCCTCTGCCTGGGTCAGGACTGCGAGCGCAGGCAGCAGGGGCCACCCGTCCTGGCTCACTCCTGCGTAGGGACAAGCGAGACCCAGCCACAGGCACTTGAAACAGAAAGGAGGCCACAGTGTAAATGCCATCTTGCCAGTTAGTTTTTCGCTTAATGTCAGACCATGGGCTTTCTTTTCTATCAATATTTAAAATTTACCTCATTTTTAGTGGTCCATGTTATTCCACAACACAGATTTTAAATAATGCTGTTTATCTTTTTATTGTCCTTCATTTTCCCCAGACTTTAGTGTTTAGAGCAGATTTAGACTTACAGAGAAAGCAGGAAGCTAGCGCAGTGCTCCTGACCCCGCCTGGCCACCCTTGTCGTTAGTGTCTCCTGTGACCACAGCATGCTCGTCACCATTACTGGGCCAGCTCTGATACCTGATGAGCTGATGCCCATGGTTTGGTCAGGGCCCGTGTCCTCCCCTAGTGTCCTTCTGTCCAGCTGTAACATGGTCTCAGTTGTGACAGTTTCCTGATTTTTGGTTCTGAGCACTGGACAGTTTTGAGGGGTGCTGTGTTGGGGTTCTGCCCCTCACCTGAGACTTGTCTGGAGTTTCTGTCACGGTGAGCTCGGGCTGTGGCTCTCGGAAGCCTTGGAGCTCACCTTCCTGTTCCACAGCCAGTCGGGGGCCTCAGTGTCCCCTGGGCATGGATCCCGTGCGATGGTTCACAGCCTGACGTCCCCCAGAGCCGCATGGTCTCATAGGTGGGAGGTTAGGGAAGAGCCTGAATCGGAGGGCTGATGGGCGCCAGGAGGTGGGGTCTGGTCGGGGCTGCACCTCCTGCCCTGCTCCTCTTCCGGGGCTTCCTGTCCACCGTGCCGTGAGCCACTCTTCTGTGCCAGACCCCTGTGCCACGCTGCCCTGCCTTGGAGCAGCTGACCAGGGCCTGAGATGGGCAAGACAAACCTCTGTTCCTTGTGAAGAAGAGGAGACGCGCTGCCCCCCGTGGTGCACGCAGCCCTCTGCACCGCGCCAGGACTGGGCTCTCGGCCCCTCACGGTGAGGCAACCTGGCTGATGGCGAATTTACTTCCTCTCCCACCCAGGAATGACACAGGGCAATTTTCTTGGTAACTTCCAAGAGTTTTCTGTTTGTAATTTGCCTCTAATCATTCTGATTTCGTTCTGCTGGGCTCAGCAAATCCGTCTCGCGGGGCTCGTTGCTCAGAATTTATTGCAAGCCTTTGTTGCTTAATATAAGCTCCTTTTCAGTGAATGTTCTAGAGGTGCTGGGAAACAGACGCCTTGCCGAAAACAGACGATCCTCATGCTGTCGGGGTGTGTATTTGACAAATATACGGTACATCCAAGAATTTATCTTGATGTTCATATATCCTACGTCCCAGCTTTATATTTTTCTGCATAAATTGCTGCAGACTGAGAACGTGGTAAACCCTGTACCTGCTGCTGGGTTTTTGTCATTTTGCTACACTTTCAAATGTCTTCAGCTTTGTGAATTTTTCATACATTTTTGTTAAGCAAGTGGAGAGCAGCTGCGGATCTATTGCGATCTGTACACTTTTCTCCATCGAAGCACCTAGTTTTTCCTGCGTAGGAGGAACCCTGCTTTGCATGCCCGCGCTGCGCTGCTCCCTGGCTGCTGAGGGTTTTCTAGGTTCCCGCGCGCATCTCAGCCTTCGTTTGTGTGGGGCGGGCTGCACGGGGCGGGCGCGGTTTCCTCCCGGGACTCCGTGGCCAGGACGTCTGGCCTCGCGTCCCCCGTGGCCAGTGCAGCAGGTGCCGGCAGGGCCCCTCTGCTCTGCCGCAGGCCTGCGTGGCCTCTTCCCTGCTGCTCCTGGCCAGAATCCAGAGGGGATGGAAGATGCCCACAGCCTTGGCTCTGGTGGCTCTCTGCCATTTGGGGTGACTCTGTCCATCTTCTTCCCAGGTGTTTCGGTGGCTCTGGGTGCTGGCAGTTGCCGCCTCCCTCCTGTGGAGCTGTCCTCCCCTGCCTGCTCCACCTACACCTCTCAAAGTCTGGCTGGATGTCTGTCGAGACCCCCGAAAGCTGGGTTCTCAGGCTCTGCCCACCTTGCAGGCATTCTGGGATGTGCCTGGGCTGGCCCTTGTATCAGAAGGAAAGCAAAGCTGCCAAATGTTTTGGTGGTGAGTGTGGAAAACCAGGATCTTTGGGCCACTGTGTTGAAGACTTCAGAACCATGTTTCTCACAAAGCGAAATGGACCATGCCGTCTACACCTCCTGTCCCCAGGCAGGGCCAGTGCCGAGGGCCTGTGTCTCACTGGGGAGGCCCAGACTCAGCCAAGCCGCCAGGGCCAGTCTGCACCAGAGACTACCAAAGTCAGAGCCATCTCAAGGGCCAGGACCACGAGGCTTCCGAGGTCTGTCCCCAGCAGGACAGAAAGGACACTCAAGGGCTGGGAACTGATCTGGGGACAAGGAGGAAGGGGTAGAACTGAATGAAAGAGACAACATGAAAGGAAGCGAGGTGGAGGGGAGACCACAGGTGGCCCCTGGAGCCTGGGCTTAGATCCCCAGGACCCCCAGGTCCTCCTGTCTCTCAGCTTCCCCATCCCCGCTATGTTGGCCTCAATCCCCCCCTAGGCTTCATCTAGGGAACAAGTCACAGCCACCACATGGTTTTGTGAGGTGCATTGTGGCTGTGGGAGGGTGAGGTCTGAGGGTGCCCACAGAAAGCTGTGGGGGGCCTCACGGGCCCTGGGGCCTCTGCACGCCTGTGTCTTTACTCTTCAGCAGATGGGTGGGTCGTGTCCTCACCGGAGCCCTGGACACTCTCCCGGGCACTCACCGTCCAGCTGTGCTGCTGGAGGGGCGCCAGCGCCGTCCTCCTTGGCAGGGGGCATCCGGCCAGGGGCAGCAGCTCTGCTGGAGCTGGGTCCCCTGGTGTCTAGGTCCCCGCACACAGCCCATGATCCCTCCTTGCTGGGGTCCGGCAGAAAGCCCGGCACCCAAGGGCCCTGCATGGCCCGTGTGGTCGCCCCCATCCCTGAGGCACTGGGGACCCTGTGCTTTGGGGGCAGCAGGTGTGAAGGAAGAGGCCTGGCGGAGTGGTGAGGAGTGGGCCGCAGGACCCCGGCCCAGCGTCCCGAGTGCCCGCAGAATCAGAGCTCATTTATGCGAACTCAGTCATGTCATAAAGTATTTAAACGACTGTAGCGTTCTCCATATTTTATTTTTTCCTTTTGGAGCTTATGACAAATAACTTGGGTTTCATGAAATATATATTTTAAATGTCTTTGCCCACCAAAAGAGCAGTTCCCTAGCATGTTAATTAGACTGGGGAGATGAAATTGAGGCTCGGGAGCATATTTATAATGTGCCTTATTAATCATCGATGGTTTCCGAGAAAATAATTATGTTGGACAAATGATAATATTTTGCTCTTACAACTGTGTCTCTACATTTATTCAAAACTCTTGGTTTTTCCCATTTGGCATTCTATTAATTGTTCTTTTTGGGGTGACAGATTGTTTGCTACTTCTTTTGTAACAGTTTTTGTGATCCGATCTCCAGTGTCACTTCGGGGATGGTTTTCTCACCCGCGTCCAGGACCTGTGATGGGAGGAGGCTGTGGCCTCGCTGGGGGACTACATGGGACGTGGCCTGGAGCAGGCACCCTGTAGTCAGCCACATGGGGTCGCTGGGTCTCGGGGCCCTCTGGCTGCCCTGGGAGGATGGGGCGGTGCTGCCTGCTTTCCAGGGTTGCTGGGACCACAGCAGCCGTGAGCCCAGGCTTGGGTGGGGCTTCAGGCTGGCTGCAGTCTCCGGTCCCAGCACTCCAGGGCCTGGGCCTGGGTCCTCACTGCATCTTTCACTCGGGTTCTCCCCATCCACACCCCAAGGGCCGACCCAGGTGCTGCCAGATCCCCACCTACTGATCTGTCCCTGTGAGTCTCACCCAGCCTCCCCACCTACCACAGGGCCCTCACCACTCCTCTGCCTTCCTCCAGCCTTATCATCAAGGCAGGCTCCGGGGGAGGCTGGGGTGCAGTGGGGGCCCCCCGAGGCCCTGGGACCTATCATCCCCCTCTATTATCCGTGGGCTGGTGACCCTCGTCCTCTGCAGGCTGATCATCAGGCTGCTGAGACAGGAAGGATGCAGCCCTGGAGCTGACAGCCTAGGAGTTGTCCCTGCTGAGGGAGACCCAGCAGAGTCCACGCTGGTGGACGGGAGGTGCGGACCCAGGAGGGCAGGTGGGACCGACACGAGCCCGCTGTGGGGCAGTGAGGGAGATGGCGTCCTCCTGCCCTCCCTTGCCTGGCGCTGGGGAAGATTCTCCCTCCTGGCCTCTGTGTGTGGAGCCAACGCTGTCTTCTGCTCCAGGCTGAGCAGGTGCTGACTGTGCTCTGTGTCCCTGGGCCTGGAGGGACAGCAGCCATGGCCGAGTGAGGCCCCGGCCCTGGCCACCTTCCGTGGGCTCCTGAGGGGATGGCAGGACTGTGCTCAGCCCGACTTGCAGCCGTCAGCAGCGTGGGGAGCGCGGCTTCCTTGGGCTGTGGTTCTGGGAGCCTCGGTGTGGGCAGCTGAGACTCCCGTCTCTGTGGAGGGCAGAGCGGCTAAGCAGCACGCAGGAGGGCTTCAAATCCCACTTCACACCCTGAGCTCTGGCCAGGTGCTGGTGACGAGCGATTGCTGTGGAAGGCAGGATGCAGCTGGCGGTCCACAGCTCCTGCCACGGCACAGGTGGAAATGGGTGTGAGCGGGTCGGCGCGGAGCTGCGTGGAAACAGACTTAGGAAGCAGAGATGGCCCGAGCTCGCGATGGCCTGGGAGGGGGAGAGAAGGGGGAGAGATAGCTACTACCCTCGATGTCGTAATCGTCTCCAGCGGGCAGTCGACGCTGTGGATGCTGTGTGCACGTGTCTCATGGCAGCAGTGGGGGCCGCGTGCGCCGTAGACTCCTTTACTCTGTACGATTCTCAGGGTGGGCGACGGGTGAACTGTCAGGAGAGCTGAGCTCGCCAGCCCAGTGTTCGGGTCCGCACTGGGATGGTAGTCAGGCCTATGTGACCCTCAGATCTGCCCTCTCCCGGCCTGGGAGGGCAGCGACTCTGCGGCACTTCAAAACTTCCCATGGCATCAGCTCAGTGTGGAAGGCGCCGCTGGGAATCTCCTCAGTGTACAACCTCGCGCTTCTAAATTGCGCTCAAAGAAAGCTGTTTGTAGAATTTAAAATTGGTAGGTATTTATTGGAGGCGTTTATCGACATTTTCCAATTGCATGCGTGTAATAAACATGGCTAAGTGTCCTGAGGACATGAGTGAGCTAAGTCCCGTGCCACTCAGAGGAACAAGGTCAAGGTTGGCCCTCCGCTCCCTGCTGAGCGAGGCTTGCCCCCTATCGTCTGGAGAGGGGCCTTGGGCTGTGGACAAGCGCGCAGCAGGTCCCTCGCCTGGGATCAACTCTAGGAAGCCCTTGATCCACAATCACAAACCCCTTATTCCTGAGTCCAAGAGACTGAGACCCCTTGGGTTCCCCGTGTGACAGGGATCTTTCTAGAACATTCCCTGGAAATCAACAGCTCACCTCCTGAGTCATCTCTGCACCAGAGTGGGCACAGGGACCTTGTAAGGACATGACCCACTGGAAGACAGCTTGGGCACTCCTCTGCGTGCAGGGAGAGATGCGTGCAGACCCGCACCGCGTGCAGGTGGGTGCTGAGCTGCCGGAGCGCAGACACACTGAGGCCTCCGGAAGGCCAGCGCTGACTTCAGAGACGAGTTCCCTGTTGGCTGTGGGATGGCGGTTCTGTTTTCTCTTTTCTGTTGCCATGGATACTCCCTGGAAAAGCTCCAGGGATCCCAGGGCTGTGGTCCGTCTTCACCCACGCAGGAGACGCTGAGCCCTCTGGGGCACAGCTCTTCCAGGACTGCAGCTTCCTGCTGCTTTTCTGAACAAAGGACACATTACCTGCACATGGCAGAGCTAAGCCCAGGGAAGGGTCGGGACAGTCGCCTGGTTTGTGCCAGGTCTGCCCAGAGACAAGGCCCGGGAGCCAGCTCCACAGCCAGGTGTCACCTCCTCCGCACTGCCAAGCCTTGTCAGAACACTTGCTGCATGATGGGATGGATGGGTGGACAGAAGAACAGGCGGGTGGACGGGTTGGCGGATGGGTGGGCAGATAAGCAGGCGGATGACGGCGGATAGATGGACGGCTGGGCAGACGGGTGGGTAGACAAAACGGAAGAGCCCGACTCTCAGAGAATTTTAGGTGGTCAGCATCGGCACTGTCTGGGGCAGGGAGAGCTGCAGTGAGAGTTCCCTTGAACGTTCCCTCCTTGATGCCCCACCCACCTAGCCCTCAGGATGCTGTGGGGCGCTGCACTGCTCCTGCTATGAATAATGTCTGCCTGTGAGGAAGGGGGGGAGGGGCAGCCCTGCCCAAACTCTGGCGCTGACCTTGGGGCTCAGCTTTTGGGGTCAAAGCCCAACGGCCACCCAAAGACACGCCCTGAGCTGGGGGAAATCTCCTATGGCAGGCAGGAAGGCCGTGAGGTGGACTCCAGACCTTGGTGGGGGAGTCAGAGAGGCAGCCTCAGCCGGGAGTGGGAGGGGTGTGTGTGTATGTGTGCATGAGTGTGAGCACATGAGTGTGTGTGTGTGACTGAGTGCGCACGAGTGGGAGTGTGCTTGGGTATGAGTGCACACGACTGTGAGTGTGTGTGCACGAGTGTGAGTACACACGAGTGTGAGTGTGCATGAGTGTGAGTGCATATGACTGTGAGTGTGCACGAGTGGGAGTGTATGTGTGAGTGTATGCATGAGTGTGAGTACACATGAGTGTAAGTGTACATGAGTGTGCGTGTGTGTGCATGAGTGTGTACACGAGTGTGAGCACACAAGTATGAGTGTGGGCATGAGTGAGTTTGCATGAGTGTGTGCATGAGTGTGAGTGCGGGTGATGCCTCTATCTAGAGAGAGTTCTCCTGGATTTCAGGATGGCCAAGATTAAGTAATTAGCACACCCACCGGTTCATGTCTGGATGTGCCCCCAGGGCCTCAGGCAGTCACGGGCCGGGCTTCTGTGGTTGGCTCCCGGTCCAGTGCTGGGATTATGGGTGCGAGTGCTGCACCCACCCTGGGCAGGCAGCCTGCGTACTATGCAAGGGAGGGATAGAGGCTTGCTCTCTGCCACTGCTCCCCCTTTTGCTGTCTGCTCCCTCATGAGCTGCTGCCCTTTGCCGTATGCCACTGTGCCTCGGGCCAGCTGAGTACCGACTGAAGCATCCACAAACTGTGAGCTAAATAAACTTTTCTTTCTTTTATTTTGAGTATCAGGTATTTTGTCCCAGCATTGAGAGAAAGGTAATCAACACACGCACAATCATCTCAACTTAAACCGGAAAATTGTGTCACAAAATCTGGCATCCATCCATACTTAAAACAAGAAATAAACCCAGCAAAACCGAAATAGAAAGAAACTCCCTTGGCTGATGAATGCTACTGCCTCGGTGGTGTCCACCAGAGCACCAGGCTGCAGGCTCGGCCTGTTTCTCAATCTCAGAGGCTGGAAGGCTGAAGTCAGGGTGGCAGCAGGGTGGGCACTGGGCCTGGCTCACAGCCCGCCGCCTTCTCACTGTGGCCTCCCACGGCCTTTCCTCTGTGTTCCTGAGAGATAGCAAGAGAGGGGGGAGGGGGGGAGAGAAAGGACAGACAGACCGACACAGAGATGGAGAGAGAAACAGAAAGACAGACAGACAGACAGAAAAGAGAGAGGGAGCGAGGCAGGCAGAGACAAGATTGAGAGACAGAGAGGCAGAGAGAGACAGGGCGGAAGACAGAGGAGGCTCTGTAGAGTCTCCCCGCCGACAAGCATGCTACCATGGTCCCCAGGCCCCGCCCTCATGGCTGCATTGCGTCTGAGCCCTTTCAGAAAGCATCCATCTCAGGAGCCTCACTAGGGCTTGGGGCATCAGTGTCAGGAGGCCTGACACAGTTCAGTCCCTCACAGGCATCTGTAAAGTCTCCAGCAACATTGGAGCCGATGGAGAGCAGATCGATCCCTCCTCGACAGAGGCCCAGGGAAGCAGGGGTTTTGGGGGTGGGGCCTGCACCCCTTCCTTTCAAGGGCTGCTGAGCACAGTGGGGTGAGTCTAGGCTCGGCTGCCCAGGACTGTCAGGGACCCCGTGCCTGTGGGGACTCCCAGACCCCACCCTGTCTCCCTCCCCTGACCTTGCTCTGTGGTGAGACCAAGTAGCCTCTGGTGGGAGTGACAGGGGTCCTCTCAGGTCTGAGGGTGGCTGGGGCTGGCCTGTGTGTCCCCAGCGTAGCCATGTCCCTCTTGGTGCACTTTCTCCAGAGCAGATTGTGTGCTAACCTCTGCGAGTCTGAGGCACATGAGTTTGGGGCTCCATGTGCTCCTTGGTCGGATCCCTGCCACCATCTGCAGCTGTGGCCGGGGCCCAGGCTCTGGACACGGGCATCACTATGTGGGACAGAGGGCAGTGAGCAGATGGGGCTGGGGGCAGGATCCCTCCCTGTGGTGGCCCAGTGCGGACAGCAGCCGGACACTGTGATCTGGACATGCACATCCACCCTGGATGCTCCACGGCTCCCTGGCTGCTTGGGGAGTCTGCCACAAGGTCCCTTCTGTCACTTACATATTCACCTTGCCTGATTCCACGTTTCCTGTGAAAATGGCTTCCCAACACCGCCGCCCTGGCTCTAATTATAGTACAGATTGTGTGGGGAGTTTGTGGCCTGCACCGTGGCAACCAGATTAAGCAATTAACCTTGATGTCACTGTAATTATTAAGATACGTTAGCAAAATGAGCTAATTTCCCCACAGGATGTTGAACCGAAATCAACTTCCACTCTCTTTAAGATGCCAAAATAGGAAATGTTAATGGGAAATTACGCTTGGATGTTTAATAAATCTCCCAGGCCTGTAGCTCCTTGTCATTCTGGGCTGTGGCATGACTTGGAAATGCCCACTGGCTGGCATGGAATGGCGGCGGCCCAGGCAGGCTGAGTCCAGGGCCTGCAGTGTGGTGCCACCCTGGGGCCAGGGACGGGGCTCAGAAGAGGGCCCTGGCCTGGCATTGCCGCTTCTGGGCCTGGTGGACAGGACTCTGTACAGCCCACGAGTTGGGCCAGGTGGGCACCTGGACCCTGGCCGCATTCCTGGGTTCCTAGCTTCCTGGCACAGGGAGCAGGGTGCCCTGGCAGGGCTGGAGGTGCAGGCCCACTCCTGCCTCTGTGGGGCCCTCATCCCCGGGCCATTGCTGGGCACAGGCATTGTGGGCCATGGCCAGGGGCTGTGACTTCACCAGCATGGGTGCTGGGGACTTCATGCCCTCAGCCTCAGCCTGTGGGGACAGGGCCAGCAGGCAGCAGGCCTTGCCCCACCTCTGCCAGGGCACATACTGGGCTGAGCGTAGGGACTGTCCAGGCTGCCGTCCCCAGAGGAAAATAAGAAAGTGACCGGGCAGTTGTTTCTTGCATAGATGTGCTTAAATACTGGGGTGGCTGCCAGCTGGTGACCAACCCCCAGCTGACCTGAACGTGCCTGGTGCTGGGTGGGAGGCCCCCCCGAGGGTTGTTGCTGGCAGTGTAAGAGGCAGAACTGGGGAGGAAGATGTTTCGAAGCGTCAGGAAGCTCTTAGGGAGCTGTCGGTTCTCCTCCAGGAGCTTGCCATGCTGGCTTTCCTGATGGGCCCAGCTGCTTTCTCTTTGGGGGAGCTCGGGACCTTGCCATCCTGGCTCCAGGTCAGACCCCCCAGCCTGCTGGCACAGACCCTTCATCCTGCTGGCAGAGACTTCCCAGCTTCCACTGCTGACCTTTGGGTCTCCACAGCACAGGTCCGTGAAGCAGGCCTGCAAGAGACATTGTCCTGGGCTCTAGGCCTCCAGCTGGACTCGTGGGAGGCATTGTCGTGGGCTCCGGGTCTTCCGCTGGACCCGTGCAGGGTATTAGGCTCCAGGCCCTCCGCTGGATCCTTGGTCGTTAGTTGTGGGCAGACTTCCTGCCCTCCTTGTATGTGACTCTTAGGGCGACTGTTAGAACATAATCCTGTAAGTTATGTGTCCTGTATTGTTTCCCTGCAAACCCCAACTACAACGAATACATTTCAAATATGTACTATTTTAAAATTTTACATCGCTTCTCAGCCTTTTGGCTAAGATCAAGTGTAAAATTTTACAGTCCACGTCAGCCGACAGCAAGCAGGAGGCCCCGGCGGCACCTGTGCCAGTGTAGACTCTGCTGACCCAGCGCAGGGCTGGGACACCACAGGGGTGCAGGACCGGAGAGGGAGGTGGCCGCGCGGACAGCGGTGGGGCCTGTGCCCATCCGCCCTCCCTGTGAGGGCACCGTGGGTGTGCGCTGGCTTTTCTTTGGAAGAGACAACTAAGGAAAGCAAAGGAATCATGCAGTGAGGTGAGCGTGCACACGCACGCGTGTCCGCCCTGCTCCTGCGTGGGAGCTCATGGGAGGCAGAGCTCCTTCCAACCTCGGGTTCCCTCCAGCTTCTCAGGGTGTGCGCAGTCACCATGGCAGCTCTTTTCACCAGAAATGGCTCACAGCCTTGTAAGGTCGCCTGCTGGGTCTCCTGCTCCTCAGGGCGCAGCCGATGCTCCTGCTCGGCCCCTGGGCCCCAGCTTGAGCCTGTCCTCTGCCCTGCTCTGGCCCAGGCAGGATGCTTGCTATCTCTGCCGCCACGCCTGGGCCACCTAGCGTGGGTAGTGCCGGCCAGGGCCGGCCCTGGGCCATCGCGGGAGTCTGCGTTTTTGCTCATGTGTCCACTGAGCAACGGGCTGGGGAGCCAGGAGCCCCGCTGGCCGCATGGCCGCTGTGCCCGGGGCAGGCAGGGGCTCAGCAGGGTCCTCTCCTGCCGTGGGCCAGGCCTGTGGGCTCCTCGAGCAACTGCACCCAGGTCCGAGTGAGTGATTTCCACCCGGCTCCTGGCCTGGCCGGGGCCTGTCCTCCACCCACAAGGGTGCTCCCAGGGGAGCTGGCGGGGTGTGAGTGTCGGTCGGGAGGGCTCTGCTTTCTCTGAGCTTGGCTGTTCCCACACCCCGTGTCTCCTCTAGGATGAAGGGGCCAGGCTGCTTTACAATCCCATGTTATTACTCATCAAGTCCCGCTTTTGACCTCAGGAAGTTTTTTTTTTTTTTTATTGAAACTTTAAATAATTTCTCAGTGCTTAAATCAAAGGCAAGTGCAACCCATAAATGTAAGAACACGACTCTGGGCTCATGTCGGCCACATTCGCCTCAGGCTGCCCGGACGCTCAGTAGCTCTGGGCAGCCGCCGTGACTCCTGTGGCATAGAGCCCTTTCCTGCCTCTGCCCGCTCCCCATCCTGAGCCCAGCATCACCATCTGCTCCTCCCAGAGTCGTCTCCAGTCGGCTGGGCAGAGCTGGACCTCAGGGCATCCCTGGTCCCGGCCTGCCTGCTCCTGTATGGACACCAGGGTCATGGTCCTGCAGCTTGGGGTCCCTGGTGCCTGGGCAGTGCCTGGCCCACGGCTTGTACCTTGTGAGTGTCTGCTAGCAGCCCCTGAACCAGTGCAGGAATGAGGCAGCCCCCCACACCCTGGTCCCCTGGTCCCCAAACCACCCTGGACACTGCAGCAAGTGCCTCTTCTCAGTCCATGCTGCAGCACCCAGTGACTCTTGGGTGCTGGGGTGGGTGCCAACCAGTGGGCAGCTTGTTACACCCAGCTGAACTGAACCAGAGTGGTGCTGGGTATGGGGGCCCCAGCTGAGGATGGTGCCGGCAGCATAGAAGGCAGAGCTGGAGCCGCTGCCGGAGGAGGCAGAGCTGGAGCCGCTGCCGGAGGAGGCAGAGCTGGAGACGCTGCCGGAGGAGGCAGAGCTGG
>NDGM010829444.1:0-11370 GCA_002564305.1 Octomys mimax
TTCTCCTTTGGATGTGAGAAACTGATTTTGAAAATTTTAAACTATTGAAAGTGTAATCACTAAGACATAGATGTATAAATGTCAAAATTTAAAATATACGTATAAAGAACTTTGCCTTTATTTCAATGACTTACATATTCTTGGAGTAAATCTGTACTTGTATTTTAGTATATTTAGTCTGATCTGACTCTTTTCTTCTTACATTTATATATATTATGATTGAAAATCAAATTGAATATTTAAAAAAATATTATATTAAAAGATGCATTGCTTTTAATCCATCATAAAATACTTAAGAAAAGCACACTTATCTCATTATTCTTGCCGCTTTCTAAAGCAGTTTTGAAAGTCCACTTTTGTGATTCTAAGTGTGTTGTCCTGGTTGCCTTGATGTCCCCAGTTGATTAAAATTCTATGTTTTGTGGTCATTTTGGCCACAAAGAGCTAGAAGTTTCATGATGCTGAATCCAGCGAATGATGGTGAAGAAACACTCTAAGTCATTTTTATAGTTTGCCTTCCTGGTAGATGGCACTTCATAGCTCCATCTGCAGTAATTTTTATCACAGCTTGTATAGATAATGAGGATGAGTTCCAGAGTTGATTCAGAAAATGGCAGCAACGAGGAGTTCAAAGGGAAGTTCATCTTTTGAGGGGAATAAATAAAATTTGTTTTACTATAATAAAAAATTTACATTTGAACATTGTATATTTTAAGCACACCTTGCATATCATTATCTCAGAAACTGTAAAGTCCAAAAGTCACTTTTGAAAAAACATCTTAGTTGTTAGGTCCATTCCCTTTTTAAAGTTTTCCCACCTAGATGCCTTGAGTAGGGGAAACACTTGGAGTAGTGAGTAAGTCAGGTGCTCCTGTTGTCTGGGTTCTCAGGCTCTTGCTAGAGTCTGCTATAGTTTGCCAGATTCCTGTGTGTGCTCCTGTAGATTGACTGCTATCTGTGCTGAGATCCAGGAAGCCTAGTGTCCTTTGAGACACTTCCCTGCTGGGTTGAACTTGAACAATTTAGCTCCATCATCCTCATGCTGTGTTATACTCTTGCTATGTCAGGGTCAGCAATACTGGAAATAAATGGTGCAGGTCAGCACCCCAACAAGTAGACCTGAAGAAAATAATGTGAATGCATGGAGATTTTTAAAGAAATACTATCAAAGGAAAGTGATGAAAAGGGTATAAGAGAGAGAGAAGCTAATTTGTGGTTCAAAATGAAGTACAGTCCCACATGTAGCTTTAGACCTCAGGAGTGCAGAAAAATAAATCACATGTTGGAGTGAATTACAGGGATGTTTGGCTTCGTCACTTGTTGATTGCTCATTGGCCATGTGGCAGGCCTGAGGAGAGGAAGGTTGATCATGAATTCCTTGGCATTTCTGGCAAAGATGCTTCTGTAGCTCAAAGGCAACTTTTTGTAGTAAAAAATTAAGTATGCAGGCTTTGGCATAAGTGCATAACATTTTAAAATATCTAGTTAAAAGAGATCAAGTTAATCCCCTGCCATAGTTGTTGTGAAAGTTAAAGCTGATTCTCATAATCTGTCTTCTCTCACACCTGCTTTAAAATTATCCTTCTATTTTTCAAGTTAGTAACCCACTGGGGTAAACCTGACAACAACTTGAGTATCCATTATGGTTACCAGGCATTTATGATTGCTGTCAGTGCCGATTCACAGTTAAATTGGTGGCAGGTGAGATTCGCCACTGTGCACTTTCTGTTCAGCTAACCTTCTGTTAAGCGAAATTCACATAGATAAAATATATATCCCAGAATAAAATACAAAGATAATTCCCTAAAAGAATTGGTGGAAAACTGAAAGAAGATTTTACGCCTCTGCCCAGGGAGCTGAGGATCATTATATCTACTTTGCCTCTGGTTATAGTTATAATTTGCCACCTGAATCATTCATATCTATTTTTTAATGTATATTGTACAGGGTCTTATTGGGAAGCTAGGACTTGTGATCTTCCTGTTTTTGGCCTCAGTAGTGCTGGAATTATAGGCATGCACCACCAGGCCCAGACTGGGTCCTAGGCTCAGTTCTCCTGGGGGCAGGGCCATCACTGCATATGGTGCTAGGGATTGAACCCTGGTCCCTGTGCTTGCCTAAATAGGCACTTAAGTCTGCTAAGCTATCTCATCAGCACCCTATATTTATTGTTAAGAAATGTAGGCACAAATCTTCCTATCACTACTCCCAGACTTCAGAATATTACTGCAGTGATCTTCTCAATGATATGGGAAAACATCTCAAAATGAATCCCTTTTTTAACTTTAGCTAGCCAGACCTCCTGAGCATAGGTAATGAGTACAGATTTTAGTGGGGAGTTAATGCAACCTACTAGTGTTGCACTTCTCTGAGCTTCTTGCTTTCTTCTTCCATACCTTGCTAAGTCAGTAGTCTGTTGTAGCGTTTTCACATGTTAGTGTGGAACAGTTTTTTTTGAAGGAGACAAGGCAAAGAGCCAATGGAGCCACTTCTTAGATCAAGTGCAGTCTTTCCTAGCAAGCTGAAGGTTGAGTCAGAGGACCACATGCCCACATCACCAACCTTCCCTACCCCCCTTTACATGCTAGCTTCTCTCT
Organism: Octomys mimax; assembly: GCA_002564305.1. Lineage (NCBI taxonomy): Eukaryota > Metazoa > Chordata > Mammalia > Rodentia > Octodontidae > Octomys > Octomys mimax. The sequence continues at coordinate 2,598 of NDGM010829444.1, forward strand.
CTCAGCCATCCCCACCCTCATGATCCCCTCCAGGGCATACTTTCCCAGCGTATGTTGATAGAAATTAGGTCCTAAAGGCATTCATCCTATAATTGCTTTCTTCCTTTTTATGTGACCTCATAGTGTGGAGGAGATCTTGAGAAGAACAGCATTTTCTTACAAGGTTTCTGTCTTGATTGAACAATCTGCATAGTCTATAAACAGGGAGGAGAGGATTGCTCTGTCCTCTCACAGATATAGTGGTTCTGAAAAATCTGGGAGTAGTAAGCTATTGTGCGCATCTGCCATGTATTCTTGTTCCAATGTTTAGGTCTGCATTATTACCCAGGAATCTGAAGTGGGAGCAAAAGATTTAAGCACTTTGAAATTCATTGTTCCCTGAAGTTTAGAAACTTTATCATCTATCTCTGTATTTGGTCATAACTTTGACTCTCCTCTGCCTGCGGTGATAAGGTTTGGTAAATGCTGTCTTGTAGGTGTCCAGATTTTCACATTTTGCTGTAAATTGGTAAGTGGGTAACTTTTTCAGTCATTATCTCTCTTTAGTCAATACATGCCACTTAATAAGAACTATGTAAATTCAACCCTTAACAAAACTGTTTCCCTTATATCTCTCAAGTCTCATGACATTGAATAAAGTATACCCTGTGTCCATATTCCTGGTTAGTATTAGTTGCCTAGACAATAGTAACACCAAGGAAGCCTTCAGGACTTCTCAACAGTCCATATATCACTGTGGTATGTTCTTCATTCATGTCTGTTCCCAATGTGTCTAAAATCTAGACTCATATTCTGAGAATCTACCTGGATGACCACTTCATGAAGTATTTGTCTTTGATTATGTTTTCCAGAAGCAGGTCTCTAGTGAAGGACTGAATCCCCAGTTATTTATTTAAAACAATGCTCGCATGAGAAACCATTAAGAGAATGGGAAAATTAGAATACTGAGGGAGGGGGACATAGAAGTATGTACTGTTTCAAGGGCAGCTGCAGCGTGAGATTGATTCCATGAGGCACACATATTTCACCTGGGCATTGTTTCATCCTGGGGTAATGTGGTGCCTCTGCCTTTGCTAGCATCTTTGGATTGGAGCCATGTGGAGGGTGTTGTGTACTGCCAAAAACCTTTGGCTCATCTTGGGAGCTGCCCTCTGACACATAAGTTAGCACGAATCAGTCTGAATGTGTGATTCCCCACCAGAGCAATCTTCAGTCAGGAAAGGAGCAAGAATCAGACATAACCACATCAGACATTTTTCTCTTTCCTGACTGTTTTCTAGTTTCCCCAAGCACCAGAAATCTACTCCATTTCTCTCTTATAGAGCTGTCCTTGTACTCCACTTAGCTTCCATTTGTTTTTCTATTAGGTATAAACAGAAGAAAAATCTATTATAAGAATACCCTACGATATAGCACCATATTTTTAAAAATTCAGTCCTTGTTTTATTAAGAAAATTATTTTCTTTTTCAATAAAACTAACCTCAGTAACATAAAAAAATACTTGTCTCAACCTGATCTTCGTACTGGCCTCAAACTATTCAAGTTTGGAACTGCAAGCCAAGGAATGACTCTTCTGAACTTGCATGAGTCCTGCTGCCCCTTGAAGCAATGTATGCCACTGATGGTGTTAGGGAACAAGTGAGATGAACAAAATGTCAGCTTGCTCGCTCAATAATGTCATCCCCACTGAAAAATATTGTAATATTATTAAACACTGACAATATTTCTGAAAGATAGAGTTCTTATAATTCTGTGAATGTCATGTTATTTCTTTTTCCTATTTATTCACCCAAAGATAGTTGCTTTTTTCTACCATCTTTTTCTATTTACCTAGGCTTTCAATCCCACCTAGTTTTCCTTCTAATGTTCTGGGAAACTAGAAAAGCTTGTTGGATATATATGCTTAAAAGTATAATGACAGATGAGAAGATATCTTCCTTTATATTGCCACATTAATGACCATGCAATCTTATGACAAAAAACTCTAAATATGGAGAGCTCTGTGTCTATGTATTTGAGTGTATATGTAAGCCTGCCCATGTTAAATCTCTTCTATATAACTTTTAGTGCATTATTATGTTGAAATTGCCAGAAACATGACCCTTAAGAAGTGGGAAGATTTTATTCTCTGCACATCGATATTATTACTAACTAATCAAGTTTCCTCATCCTTCTCAAATTAAAGAAATTTAGATGTGAAAACTTTGGAACTTATGAATCCAGAATTTATTCATGTACCCAATTTATTATGGATCTGGAAGATTTGCTTGCCCTTTGAGACAGAAAAGAAAGAGTTGGCTTAAATTCTAGGGAAGAGGGCAAGCTGGGCAAAGGAAAAAGAAATCCAAAATGCTGCAGGAAAACCAACAGGACTATCAAATTAACAGACCATGTGTGAGGTTGATTGTACATGTGGGGTCGATGGCTTTCAATTAGCCAAACCACGCTGGGACATCTGGTACTCTGAGTGAGTTACATCATTGCTAAGGTTTCCAAACTGGAAGGCTGCTCTGATTTCTCAAGGTTTTCTTTGGAAAAATACTTTTATTTCCATTATATTCTGTAACAGAAAGAACCATATTCAAAGTCTTATTATGAATTGGCTGTTCTTTTGCCATTCATATGGGTGAAACTATGGAAACTGTATTGAATGAATATATGTTCTGAGGAAGACAGATTCACTTTAGGTAATTTGGGGGTATGAGTCACGGCAGTGGGTGCTACCCTGGAGAGATGGAGGTCATTTTGCAGATGTAAGGATGGAGGGGAGGCTTCTGCTGCTATGACTTAGAATTCAGGAGACTTTTTGACAGTGTCACTTTGTGGATGCCATGATTTCCTCCAACGTCTAACTGCAAACATTTTACCAGCGACTTCTACCAAAATGTTGATCTCACTGTTGGGTGATGGGCCATGGTGGTCACATGACTTCTTCGTCACTGATCAGAATCGGCCTCCTCACTCCTGTCTGGTACTTTTGTTACTCATTTCCATTTCTAGTTTTGAGCTGGAACAGCAGAGGATCAGCTTATTCTCCTTCTGCTGTTGACTATTTGACAATATCGAGGACATCACTGTTACCACGTATGAAAAAGTAACACTCATAAAGACTCTACATCACTTACTTTTGTCACACCTTTTGAATTCTCAGCCTTTTGTAGAGAGAGGATGGCATGAGGGTCGGGCTCCCGTTGTGCCATTTTCAGGCAGTTCACCATGGCTGCATAAGCTGCACAGGAAGAATGTTGATGTTCTTAGGAAATTTTTTATGGTTCTGTTTAGAATCTTGCAAAACAAAACATAATGTTTAGGTATACTTTAATAGAAAATCTTAGCATTCGCTTATAATTTTTTTTTGTTGTAGTTTTGTATTTTAGGACAGGGCCAATAGGGTCTCACTGAATAGATTGGACTTGTAGTGATCCTCCTGTTTACAGCTTCCCACATGTTGGGATTACAGGTGCGCACCACGATGCCCAGTCTCAATTGTTGTCACAGTGCACCCAGGGGCAGGGCCAGCATAGCATGCCCGGAGATTGAACTCCTGGTCCCTGCATCTGCCTAAGCAGGTGTGTTAATCCTTTGAACTATTTGACCAGCCCTCACTTATGAAATATTGATAAAATGGTAGTTGGAAATATTAATATGTGCTCTGTAAATAAGGTATTCATATTGTCTATCTTTCTGAATGAAGGTCTTCTTCATGGTTGCTCATTTAAAAGGGTGCACTCAAGAAGTGCCTTGTTTTTAGAAAGAGAACATGGAGTGCAGTACCTCCCTGATAGCTTACTGAGAGGAAGAACAGATTAGCACAACTCCATCCTGTCATGTTTCTTTGCTTTCTGGGATCAGGTGGAACATCTACATGAGTCATGCAAGGTAAGACAGACATGCTGAGATCTGAAGGCATTAAAAGTTAAGTAGATAGTGGGGCACCACACATTTTATGACATACTTTTGCCTTGAAGTTGAATATTATGTCACAGACTTCAACCTGCTAAGTATGGGCTGAGCCAATGAATCCTGTGTGGACAGGCAGGATATGCTGCAAATGCAGGGACAGTTGGACACGTCTGCTGCCTTTACTCATAAAAGGACAAAGAACGCACATCTATGCCAGTTTGTTTGCAAAGCCAAGCCCAATTCTGTCTCATCAAGTTCAAACAGCTTAAAACTAAGAAAAAAATTGAAATATCTTTAAAGCTAGCAGCCTTGAGGCTCTTCTTGGCATTTTCCCCTTCCCACAACTACACCTTTATTTTCTTAAGATGCCTTTGTGATTTGTCACTTGAGATTTCTGTTCTCTGACTATAGTATTCTTAGACACAGATCCTGAAACTCTCTTTGTTGTTCCTCACAAGTAAACTTTAGTTTTCCTTCCTTCCTTCTTTCCTTCCTTCCTTCCTTTCTTCCTTCTTCCTTTCTTCCTCCTTTCTTTCTTCCTTCCTTCCTTCCTTCTTTCCTTCCTTCCTCCCACCCTCCCTTCCTTCCTCTCATCCTTCCTTCCTTCCTTCCTTCCTTCTTTCTTCCCTCCCTCTGTCATTTCCTCCCTTCCTTCTTTCTTTGTCTTTCTTTATTTCTCTCTTCAGTTTGTTGGTAGAAAAGATTTTCTCTTAGTGGTGAAAGAAATTTTAGTCATCTCAATGAATGCAGTGCATTTGTACAATGAGCCCTGTCAGGAGTCATGCAGGGGCAGGGAACAAGCATTCAGATACTCTGCAAGGCACAAATGTATAATAAGAGATATAATTTTGAATACCTGAAAAACATCCAGAGTGTGTGTTTTAGGAGCAGGACAAGAATTTGTTCATTAGCTTTCCTTGAGTACTACTGAATAAAAATTGGTTATTGGTCCTCCTGTAACTGGAATCATAAGGTAAACAATATTTTCACCACTTTCCTTGTCTGTTAACTTGGTGCCATCTCCTTCCTGGGAATTGGAGTATTGTCTTCGTCGTACACCTGCATGGCTTGGCTGTGACCTTCATCACTGAGGTGCCTCTGTGGTCCTTCTGCTTCTCCCTTGGTGCAAGTTAGTCACTCGTTCTGAATAGAAGTGCTGGGCTCTCCTTTGGGTTGCAAGTCTCTCCTTGACCACCACTAGTAGTGGCCCAACTCACAGAACTTGGGCTGCTGCTCCTTGCATCTTGACACAAATAGAGCCTGCTGGGCCAAATGAGTCTTTCCTCTTGGACACATACAGAGAAATAAGTACCACTTAAGGAGCCATTGAAACTGTGCCTTCAGTCCTTTGGGAGCTCCGTGTTGGAGGAAAAGGATTTCTCATAGGATAGCAAGTATGGAGATGGACTAGGGTGGAGCGGACAGTGGACCTCAATTTACTGGCCCCAGCATTGCCAGGAGGAGGAAAATGTGGGTTGTAAGTAGCTTCTGGCATTCACATCTGACCTGGACAGCCTCTCTGTGGCTCGGGGGAGAAGGCGATGAATCCAGCCTGCAAGACAGCAGGCTTTTTCAGCCTGCGCTCTGTTAGACAAATAATTTTCTTTCTGTTCCCACTCCCATAAATACAGCACTGACTCTTAGTTTTGTGTGTATCTCTGAATATAAAATCTTTCATTAAGCTCCAAGTGATAAGACCTATTCATCTCCTTGATCGCCCCTCCACAGTTCCAGGCTCAAGCAGTGTGAAAAGAGGAGGCAGGCAGAGTCGAGATGGCAGGCAGTGCTGCCGCATTTATCTAACTCCACCAACAAGTATGATATTTTTCTCTTTAAATAAATAAATACTTTCAAATCTGCAAATAAAAATAATCTTAATAAGAGAATTATTATTTACAACTTTCTTCAGGACTAGTAAGGCTTTAAAAAAATCTTTTAGAGTATATGAAATACCATATTTTATTTTTCCTAGGTATTTTTAGCACCTTTGGTAGAAAGAATGACAGTGTGAGAAATGCTTACCAAATGAATTACTACCTGGGCCACAAGAAATTTCCTTCTCTGGACTCCTTGCATTTACATAGTTCATTGAAGTGATTTTATAATTATAAAAGGACAAGTAAGTGAATCCGTTTGCAAAAGTAATGTTTTATTTTCTCTTTTATTTTTTATGATCATTTCCAGTTTCCCATTCCTGCTTATATCCTCAATGCCAAGTAGTGAAATTCAATTGCTTTATGCTGTGAAGCATTTGCGCTAATATTGCTTTCAAAAATAAGTGCAGAAAATGAAAGGTGTTCAGCTTCATCGGGATCAATTCACAAAATTAAGTGACTGAAAAGCAAAAGAAGAGTTTAGTGAACTTCATTTTATGTTATGAATATATTTAGTGAAGGTTTTTATGAAAGAGAACATAGCTTGTTTTGTTATAGTTCAATAGTCAAGAAATTCTGAACTTTACAAACTCTGTACTTAAGTGCTATCGACATTCCTAAGGTCTACAAAAGACCATGATTTTGTAGTAACTAAAACCCCAGTTGCTTTTCAGTGTGAGGTCTATTTAGGCACATGTGTACTTTCTGTGTCCACAATTAAACCAAATAGATCTTCATTTCCTTTCTTCCATCCTAGAGATAGACATACTTGCACATGTGTGTAAGGCATGTGATTTCTGTTTTCTTTAAAATTAGAGTGCATGACAGCCAGATAGCTCAGCGGATTAAAGTGCCTGCTTAGGCAGACCAGTGCTGTGCCAGCCCTACCCCTGGGGTACACTGAGAGAATGATTGAGACTGGTCGTGGTGGTACATGCCTGTAATCAAAGTGCTTGGAAGGCTGAGAAAGGAAAGATCACTAGAAGCCCAATCTGTATAGTGAGACCCTGTAGTCCCTATACTAAATACATAAAATTAAATAAATAAGTAAATGAACAAACAAACAAATAAATAAATTAGAGTGCACAAAGGGAAGGGGAATTTAAAAATCCCTATTGAAATTTTAAGGTGGGCATAAGATTTGTTTTTACAAAGAAGTGTTAAAGGGGAGAGAGTTCTTAGCTAAAATTTGAATATAACATTATTATAGTGTTTAATTACAACTTTAAAAATGCCAAGGAAATAGAAGAAAAACATTTGGTGAGGAAGATTTCTGCAGCAGAAGTCTTACCTAACTTTGGACCTTGGGTTTGTTCTCTTTTACATGTTGGTATTCTTTTTTCTTTGAGTCATAGTCTTTAAAAGGATAGCCTTTACATACTTATCTTCTATTATTTATTTTGAGGTTATATTTTGTTTGATTCCTCCTGTGCTTAATGCATCATTTTTAATATCAATTCTTATTAGTTTCACTATGTGCACTATACAGTCTTAGCAATAGTAGAATCTCCCTGCATATTTATTATATTTAATACTAATTTTTTTGGTACAGGGGCTCACTACACAGTTCAGACTCATAGTGATCCTCTTATCTTCAGCCTCCCCAGCAGCTGGGATTGCAGGAGTGCATCACCACACCTGGACTCCATTACTGGCTCTGTGTACCCCAGGGATAGGGCTGGCACAATGTGTGGTACCGGGGATTGAATCCCAGTCCCTGCACTTGCCTAAGTAGTTGCTTGTCCACCGAGTTGCTGGCCTTTTTCATTCTAATTTTAATTATTCATTAATATATATTGTGTATCAGATCATCCAGTTTTTTTTGGAAGAACTGCCTCAGTGTTATAACCAGTGAATTATGTGAATTTATAAAAACAAATGATTATCTAGGTTGAATGGTCAAGGAAAGTTTTATGCATGTTACTAAGCTTGAAGTGGATCTTAAAGGGTACTTGGGATTTGGAGACCAATAGCCTCACCTCCTGTGTATGCAATTCTGTATAATTTCTAAAGTATTTTTACCAGTTTCTCAATCCTGTCTTGTGTGCTGTGAGAAAAGAGCCCTGACTTCCAGTTTATCCCTCTCTTTGTAGTACAGTTGTAATGCTGGGCGCTTCATACCACCACTTTGCTGATTATGCATCCAAAAGAGACAAACTGGCATCTAGGGAGTCAAAGTGTACATTGGAACTTGATCACCTGAGTGACAGCCTTTGGCAGGTGATAGGGCTGCAAGGCTCTGTTCTTTTGAATGGTATTAGTGCCTTTCTATAAAAGCACTGGAGGGCATTTCTGTTTTTCTGCCATGTAGATGCAGGTGGCAAGTGTCATTTGTGATGCAGGACAAGCCCTCTGCAGACAGTAGCTATGTATCTGGCTTGAATTATTAAGGCTTCAAAACTATGACCCATAAGTTGTTGCTATTTTTAATCACTCGATATAAGATGAATTGTTACAGCAGCTGGACTACTCTATGAATATAAAAAACTTGCCACATGTCACTCAGCTCATGGCTACAAATTCAGAGAATGTTTTGTATAGTTTGTGTTTATATCGCTCAACTGTGATGCTCATACAACTCTGTGTGTTGTATGGATTTGGATGTCCCAGCTAAACTGTAGACATGCAAGTTTTAGCCTTTTTTTCTTTTTCATGTTTATGAGTCCAGAAGTTGGCATGTCATATGGAACACAGAAGGATGTAATCTAGAGTGAACCACTACCAAGGAGCTGAAGTGCTACCTGGGAAAGCAGAGGTGCTGCCCACTGTGATTTCAGAGCAGGATTTGGGTCCTTGCCTGAAGAAAGACAGAGGGAGAAAAGGCAGAGGCAGTAGGGAGAGAGGCTTCTTATTCTTTGATGGTCATTTTGTAGATAAAGAAAATACTTGCAGATTTTCAGTCAAAAGATGACATTGTAGAATAAGAGTTGACAATAAGGGGCCGGGGAGATGGCTCAGTGGAATAAGCGCTTCCCTGGCAAGCGCAAGGGCCTGA
>NDGM010829512.1:0-10160 GCA_002564305.1 Octomys mimax
TTGCCAAGCTTGTTCCAAGTAGGTGCTTTAGACCACTGAGCCATCTCACCAGCCCCCTCATGTGTTCTAAACATTAACTCATTCTAGGGAAACAGATGCGGCCAGGTTAAATCACTGTCCAGGTAGGAAGGAGTGGCAGTAAGTTCCAGAAGCTGTTTTGTTTTGTTTCCCCCTTTTTCAGGGCTGGTGAGCCAATACCCAGCCCATGGGTCTGTCTTTGACCCTTATGCTGAGCCCTTATAAGTAGTTATTAATTGGGGTGTGGCATCCAGGGGCGTGGAGCCCAGTAGACGTGGGCATGAGCCAAGCAGGGGGTAAGAAGAAGCAGTCATGTCTTCATGCCACTCAGCTGTCACCTGAGGCCACCACTTCTGATTGAAGGTCACCCAACTCGTCCACTCTTGTGGATGACACAGACCAGGTCATACAGTGAGTGCTCCAGTCTCAGCCTCTCTGGTGGCATCTTTGGTGGTTTGCCACTGCCTAGGTTCTGGGCAGCAGAACGATCCGTGGCCCATGACATTCCCAGGCATAATCCCTGTTTAATAGGGCTGCTCCCTACCCTGACTGCCTGGCACAGATGCGGCGCCCAGGAAGGAGGGCAAAGCATGGGCCTGTAACTTTTTTTAAAAAAATGTATCTGTATCTCACTAGCAGCTGGGACTCATAGTGATCCTCCTGTTTTCAGCCCCCCGCCCCCAGCGCTGGGATTACAGATGTGCACCACCATGTCCAGTCATTGGCCAGTTCATTATGTCCAGGGGATGGGGCCAGCATGGTAAGTGGTGCCAGGGATCAAACCCTGGTCCCTGTGCTGGCCTGAGCAGGCACTTAGCCCTGAGCTATCTCACTGGCCCTGGATCTGGGGACATTTTCCCAGGAAACTTGAGTCTGGCTCTCACTGGGCAAGAAGTGTTCACTCCCTGAGATACACATTTGCTTCCCGCCCCAGCTACCTGAGTGTGTCTGATCCTGTTTCCCCTTGCCTGTTTTTCCTGTGCCCTGCAGGTACCCAGCCCTTTGGAAGATGCTCATGGTAGCCGTGTGTGTGGCCCTTGTGGGCTGCCTGCAGGCCCAGGAGCTCCAGGGACACGTCTCCATCGTCCTGCTGGGAGCCACAGGAGACCTGGCAAAGAAGTACTTGTGGCAGGGACTTTTCCAGCTCTATGTAGATGAGGTGGGGAAGGGCCATAGTTTTAGCTTTCACGGGGCCGCTCTGACGGCCCCCAAGCAGGGCCAGGAGCTCATGGCCAAGGCCCTGGAGTCCCTCTCCTGCCCCAAGGACATGGAGCCCAGTCACTGCATGGAACTCAAGGACCAGTTCCTGCGGCTGAGCCAGTACCGCCAGCTAAAGACGGCCGAGGACTATGAGACCCTGGGCAAGGACATTGAGGCACAGGTCAAGCAGGAGGGCCTCCGGGAGACTGGCAGGATTTTCTACCTCTCTGTGCCACCTTTTGCCTACGCGGACATTGCCCGCAACATCAACAGCAGCTGTCGGCCAGGCCCGGGCGCCTGGCTGCGGGTGGTCTTTGAGAAACCCTTTGGCCACGACCACCTCTCAGCCCAGCAGCTGGCCACTGAACTCGGGAGCTTTTTCCAGGAGGAGGAGATGTATCGGGTGGACCACTACCTGGGCAAGCAGGTGAGCTGTGTCCTGGAGCCTGCAGGGCCGGGAACACAGGTGCCAGGGGACCCCATCAGCAGGGCCTGCCACCTATTGTGGGGTCGAGAGGCCCTAGGGCCCTGTGAGTGCTGAGCTCCACAATGTTCCCTCAGGGTGATAGGAAGTACGGAGGCGTGGGGAGATGGTCAGTGGGCTGCTGGTCCTTGTCTGTGGTCCAGCCCCCTGCTCCTGGTATAGCCCCATCCTCCCTGCTTCCTGGCCAGTCAGGGCTCTGACTCTGCCTAGTTTCCCTGGCTTCTTTACAGAGGTGTCCTGGGAACTCTGTGCTAGGACCTGTGCTAGGCTCCCGGCACTGTGGAGGCTGTGGGATTCAGAATTAAATCTTGTATCCATCTGCCTTTTTCAGAATCTTTTTCTTCCTGAATTCTGTTTTGAGCCAGATGGCTGGTAAAGAGGTTTTGAAACTGATAGGGTGCACGAGTACCCTAAGCCCACGAAGCTCAGCTGAGCCCCAAGGCAGGAGCCTGTGGCACCCGTGGGGGTGACAAAGCAGTGGCTACTGTACTCAGCTCAGCAGCCGAGCAAAGCGAGCATGGCACAGGTGCTCCCAGGTCCACAGGCTGCTGAGTTGGCCTCCAGGTACCCATCATCTGCACCAGACACTTTCTTTTCTATCCAACCTGGGAAGTTGCCATAGTAACAGTCCCAAAGAGTGTTCCCAGACCAAGGCCAGTCCTGGTGAGGTTTTCAATTGCTGACTTCAAAGAAGAAATACCGAATGTGTCCCTAGTGTGGCTTTTTTTTTTTTTTCCTATGTTTTTGGCATTGAAACACCTTTATTTTATTAAAAGTTGATAGTCAAAGAACATAGGCAGTTCTCAACGTGTTCTTTGTGCCTGGTAGCTAGTCAGGTCATTTCCGTTTGTGCATTCCGTTTTTGTTTGAGGCAAGGTCTTACTGTGAAGTTCAGGTTGGCCTTGCATGCTCAGCAATCCTCCTGCTTCACCCTCCTCAGTGCTAGGGCTAGAGGCATGCGCCACCAAGCCCAGCCCTATGGAATCTTTGCCGGGCTATGAAACAGTGACATGTAGGAGCTCTTGGAAGAGCACACGTCTCCCGAAGCAGGCAGGCGTGGCATTGTCTGAGCCCCGGGGAGCCAGCACTTCCTGGCTACCTAACCCCAGCAAGCTGTATGTGACACTCTTTCTTCCTGGCAGGCTGTGGCTCAGATCCTGCCCTTCCGCGACCAGAACCGCAAGGCCCTAGACAGCCTCTGGAACCGGCACCATGTGGAGCGGGTGGAGGTCATCATGAAGGAGACGGTGGATGCAGAAGGTGTGTGAGTGACCCACACCCTGGTGGAGTGTGGGGCCCTGGGCTGGGCTAGGAGCTCTGGGCTGGGGCATGGTCGTCCCCTGGCCCCCCGTGTGCCTTGATCTGCAGCCAGCCGGCCCGCAGGGTGCCTGCTGGCAGAGCATTCATCGTCTTTGCTGCCTGGAGGGACATTTGCTCGGGTAACAAGCACCTGACATGGACACCCACACCACAGGCCAGCAGCAAGGGCTGGCCACTAACGTGGCTTTTAGGCGAGAGTGGTGGCAGCCACCAGAACTGTGTGAGGGCTTTGCACACCTCTGTGACTGCTCGAGGGAGCTTCAACCTGGGGGGTTCCCTGTTTCCTCTTACCCAGCCGCCCCCCGGGTGTGATGCTAGCACCGTGGCTTTCTTGGAGGCCTATACCGACTCACTCGTCACTGTGCTGTCCTTGGCAATACCCGTTCTGTCTCTCCTCGCCAGCTATAGTTTCCACCTCAGCTGTGCTGGTTAAATAGTGAAGGAACAGTGTCACCCTGGGGACAGGGGACCTGGGTATTAGGCCTGTGTCTGCCTCTACCTGGGTGACCTCGGCTGTGGCATGAGCAGATTTTGTATGAGACAACAGCTAAGGTCACCTTGAGCACTGGAATTCTGCGTTATCATCATTTTTGAGCAATGACCACATTTAAAGCATTGGTTCTTCCCCAATAATGATAAATGGTAGCTCATTTTTATTATGTTCTTCGCTTCCCTAGTCATCATATGAGGTGGGGACTATTATGGATAAGGTTTAGTGATATGTCCAAGGTCCCCACAAAAGTGGGGATTGGACCCTTGAGCAGGATGGCCCTAGCACCCAGCCTGGCATGAATGCTTGCTCCTGTTAGCACAGCATTGGCTCCAGCTCGGCCTGGGGGCACCTTCTGCATCCACAGGGGTATGAGAGCCCACAGCCTCAGACCTGGAGGGCCGGAACTTCTGTCTCCTTTCCAGCATTCTTTTTCATTGCATTTGCTTCCCCACGCCCTGGTTATTCATTGGCCTCCTCTCCTTTCCTCTTAAATATGTATTTAGTGCTAGAAGCTCTGTGCAGGGCTGCAGGGCTGCAGGGCAGTGTAGGCGCTACCTCTGTCCTCTGGTACCTCGCAGGTTAACAGGGGTGAGGGGCAGCTCCAGCTAGGGACTGCATTCAGCCACGCTCTGAGCAGACAGGTGAGGTCCAAGGGGCCAGCACTTTCAACCTGGCCTTGAAGGACACCTCTGGGAGGCATGAGTGGAGGTGACACTCCCACCTTTGCTGTGGCCAGCCAGCGGTCATGTCTGTACCTCTCTCTGCTGCCTGGATTGGCCCTGCCCCTGGTAAGCACAGAAGGCCAGTCCTGCTCCTCCTGCCTTTCCGGCAGCAGCTTCCTGTGCCCACCAGGGGAGGGAAAGAACAGAGAAGTCTGGAGTTCTGGGGGCACTGCTGGCTCTGACCTCTGCCACCCTGTCGCTCCCTTTGTCCTTGCTACTAGGTGGCACTTGGGTTCTCAGAGGGGTGGAACCCGGGGCTCTGCTGATGGGTTGTTCTAGCAGAGGTGTCTTTGGCTTTGGGAGAAAGTCAGAGGTGTGGACAGAGATGGGAAGAGCCTGGGCAGAAGCGCTGGCCCTGGTGAGCCTGTGGGGGAAGGAGCAGCCCCAGGGTGCTTCTGAGCTGCTCAATGATGCTTCCCTAGCCGTGCCCTCAGCTCCAAGGGGGCCAGGTAGCCAGGGCTCTGCTTGCCCCTGCCCATTCCTGGGTTGGCCAGCAAAGGAGAGGCTACAGGGAGCAAATGGAATTTGTCTTTTTCGGGGTGGGTGGACAAAGTGGCTGTGCTGAGCCTTGGGTGTCACCAGTTCAGTTGAGAGCTTGTCTGGAGGTTGTATCAGGGAGCACTTGCCCACTACTCTTTGTCCTCTATTCCCTAAGGGGTGCTCGTCCCCTTCTCCCAGTACAGCTTCAGGAGGGATGCACATGGAGCAGTGAGGGGGACAGGAACACCTGCCAGGCAGCCAGCCCAGCCGACCAAATCAACCCTGCGGTCAGCGGGGTGATCAATGGGTGACAGATGTCGAAGCCACATAGCCCTCCTGGTCCAGCTGTGAGCAGGACACACATGTGCCTGCCCGAAGGTTTTGTCCCAAGATGTTGCCTGATGCAGTTTGGAGCTATGAGCCCAGCTTTTGCTGTCACCTTGGCCTGCTTTGGGCTGTGGCTCAGGCTGTGCCCTGGGGACCCCTCTGGGTGGAGGCTGGTGGTGGCTTGCAGCCAAGGCCACTGTGGTGGGTTCAGCCTGGGCTGCTCCTTCCTGGGATGCTTCGAGTCTCCTCCCTGTCCCCTGCCAGGCATCCTTGGGGCCCTCACTGGCCCAGCCCAGGGAACCCTAGACTGCTTCTGTCTGGGAAGGAGCTTTCCTGGTCCGGCCTTCCCGCAGCTGCCCCTGAGAGGGACTTCTTGCTGCAAGGTCATTTGGAAGTCTTTCCCAGGCCCTACACCCACATCCAGATGGGTGACAGCGGCTTCCCCAGCTCCCTCCTCTCTGCGGGCTTTTTTTTTTTTTTTTTCCTTTTGCCGCAGCCTCTGGCTGGGGAGACTGCTGCAGAGTCGGTCCGCTGCTCCACCAGAGGAGGCACTGGGGGAAGAGGAGGAAGCCAGCCCTCAGCCTCGGCCTCCCGGACTCCTCCCCGCAGTCCCAGACCCTGAGAGCCCCAGATACCTGGGACCCTGGCCAGGCTCTTCTGAGGCAGTAGCGTGGGCCATTGGTGTGACCTTGACCTATATGTAGTGGTGACCCCAGCATGCAGAAAATGTTCTGCAGATGGAGGAGCCAGGTCTTTCCTGGCAGAGGCCCCCTGCCCCCGCTCTGTGCTGCCACACTTTGTCCCCTGGTCAGAAGCTCCCCGCTTACCTGCTTTTTTTTTTTTTTTAGGTGGGAGGCTTCCCAAGGATGTCCCAGCTGAGGAGGGTTCCTGTCCCCACACTGGGGAGAGGAGCAAGATCCACAGTCACCTCTGAGCACTGGGGTGACCGCCCCATGCCCCTCACCCAAGGACATAGGGATGGGGGCAGCAGACCCTGCAGGTCCACACCAGCTGTCCCACCCTCACCCATGAGCCAGGAGGAGCCACTCCGCAGGGCTCTCCTTCCTCCCCAGCCCATCTGCTGCTGTGTCTGTGGGTGAGAGGGGCAATGTGGCCGCCCGTGCCCCTCCCCTCAACCGGCCGCGTCCCTCCTATTGTTAGTGACCCCAGAAGGTGTTGCAGCTGTTTTTATTGGGAAAGCCTAGATCTCTTACAGCGGGACAGCAGCGAGGGGAGGCGCTGACCTCCTGCTGAGCCTTGCTCTGAGGTTGAGAACCCCCACCACCTCTGCCTCCCAGGAGATTTGCAGGATTCAATCGGGATAACTGGGGAACTTCTTCACAAATGGAAATGTCCGCCTTCCAAGTCTGCAAGCAGAGACACCCGAATGCTCCTACCTTGGCTGTGTTTTAAGAGGCGGATGGCTTAGGGTGTCACCTGTAATTGTTGTCCAACTGCTATGTCCTCTTAACCAAGTTTTTCTCCCTCGCATACATGCACATGTATATGTTTAATCTTCACACACTGAAAGTCAGCTTAATACTTTTCACTAGCTCACTACTTTGGTTCAGTTTTATTTATGCCCCAGAATAAATTCTCTAATTTATTCTGTAGTAGAAACTCTGTTTTGGTGGTTTCTAGTTTTTGCTATTTTAAGTAGTGTTTTTCTCAGTTTTGTAAAAATTGAGATAAAATTCACAGGCCATAAACATCCACACTTTAAAATAGAAGACTCAGTGGTTTTTAGTATATTTACAAAATTGTGCCACCAGTAGCTAATTTACATTTATGAGCATTAAAATGTAGTTTTGTCCCTGAAGCACATTCTTGCCCGTGGAGTCAGTAGGACAGAGGGTGGCAGTGGGCACTCTCTCCCAGATGTGCTCCCACCCTGTGGTGTGACCGAAGGGCCCCTGCCCTGTGGCTCTGGGGCCTCCAACCGATCTGGACTCAGGTTCACAAAGTCTCTGTCTAAACTGTTGAGGCCTTTTTCTGCTCTTTTTTTTTTAATTTTTAAAATATCTGTTTATTTACTTATTTATTTGGTACAGGGTCTTGCTATACAGCGTGGACTCATAGTGGTCCTTTTGCTTCAGCTTCCCCAGGGCTGGGATTACAGGCATGTACCACCGTGCCCGGTTTTGGTGGCCCACATGGTGTGCCCAGGGGTTCCTGGGCTGGCCCAGCATGCAGTACTAGGGATTGGACCCGAGTCCTTGCACTTGCCAGGCAGGCGCTTAGACCGCAGAGCTCTCTGCCCAGCTCCTTTTTGTTCTGTTTAAATACTGCTGGGCTTTCACCCTCAACCTTCAACCTAGGAAAGTAAACTAGGGGCTGATGTAGATCAATGTTAGGAAAAAATCAGCTCAGAGGACTGGCAGTGACCAGAACATGGTGGCTGTGTTCGCTGCCCCTATGGCCTGGCCCTTGCCCTGCCCGGCCACCTACTCACCTCTGCACTTACAAGAGGAGCACAAGGTGGGGCAGAACCATAGCTCATAGACTGCGCTGAACACAGGCGCCCTCGGTTTTGCTCCACCCAGCGGGTAACAAACACCGGCTTTTCCCAGCAGGAGCGACTCAGGCTAAAAATAGCAGAGGGCCACTCGGGGCTGCGCTAAATTAATGAATAGTAAGCAGATAGCAGGGCTTTTAAGGACTTCGTTGCATTCTCTGCATTTAAAACGCATCTGTTTTTAAAGCTCTAACTGTCCTCTTTACGCTGATTACGTAAAAAAAATTTTTTTGGAGTGGTGGCTTAGTTGGATTGGTGGCTGTTTCTTTCTTCCTTTTTTTCCTTTCAGTCCTGGGGATCAAAGCCAGGACCCTGTTCCTGTGTGGCAAGTGCTGTGCCCCAGAGCTGCACCCTGCCACTGGCCCATTACCCCAGTGGGTAGCAGCTCCAGCGCTCTCACCATGGAGGGTACTTCAGACTTGGCAGGATGTGCTTCACGCTCACCTTTGGTGTTTTCTGCAAGCCCTGGTCTTGACCTTTGAGGCTCCTTTAGCCAACTTCATCCCCGATTCGGTCAGTGGCACTGAGGTCATTGTACTTTTCTCATGTGACGTCAGCCACTCTTCCTGACTGTTGTTGGGTGGTGTCTGGGGCTGAACCCAGGGCCTCACGCATGCTCGGCAAGCATTGGACCTCGGGCTGCATCCCCAGTGCATCTTCTTCTCCTGAGCTTTATTTCCAGATGGTCAGTGTTCCCTGGGTCGCCTGGCTGGTAGCCTCGCTCCAGCCGATAATCATAAAGTACCAGCTGGCTTCCATGTGCAGGAGCCCTGTCCAGCCCTGTGTGGATGTTAACTCTCCTGGTGATACCCCAAGAATTACAGTGGCTGCTCCTTTTCTGGGTGTGTGGCTGTGAGACGCACGCCAGCGGCTCAGGGATGGCTCCAGCCTACGCTGTGTCGGGAGTCTGTGCCAAGCTCGTGGCTCCAGCCCATCCCTGAGCGGATCTTCCTTGTCCACTGTACAGTGCCTGCGCCTTCCAGGTCTGCCGCCGCTCTGGCCTCTGTCCCTCCCTTTGAGGGCAGCAGGTGCTGTCTCATTGGTTTCTTAACCGCAGCCCCACCACTGTGCCATTGCAGGTAGCTGAGGCTCCGTCCTCCTGGGCCACCTGCATTCTGGTGGCTCCACCTCCCTGCTCTTAGAACTTTTTAAACACCGTACTGTATGAGTCACCCACTGAAATAATCCAGGGACTTTCGTATATTCACAGCTGTCCTTCCAGTTTGTCATGCTTTAAATAAGCTGGCCTGACCCCTCAGCTGTCGTCCCCCAAATTCCTCAGCCCTGGCCCCCGACAACTCCCCATCCTCATTCTGTCTCTCAATTTGCTTATTCTAGACATTTCCTGTATGGATCGAGAGATATGCAGGCTTGGCCTTTGGCTGATGTCACTTAGCATATTTTCAAAGCACATCCACGCTATAGTGTGGCAGTAGTTCACATCTTTTTTTTTTTTTTTTTTTGCACTGGAATTTGAACTCAGGACTTTATCCCTGGCCCCTTTAATGTTTGTTTTAATCATTGAATAATGCTTTTTTTAAAAAAAGTATTTGGTATAGGGTCTTGCTATACAGCTCAGACTCATAGTGATCCTCTTGTTTTAGCCTTCCTAGAGCTGGGATTATAGGTATATGCCACCATGCCTGGTCTCAGCGGCCAGCTCGGCATGCCTGGCATGGCATGCAGTACCCGGGATTGAACCTGGGTCCTTGGGCTTTCCAGGCAGTTGCATAGACCGCTGGGTTACCTCTCTGGCCCTCATATGGTGTGGATATACATGTGCAGCATTGTTTGCCTGAAGAGCACGGGAGCAAAAGTGTTCTGGATTTCTTGTTGGGTCTTGGAATGCTTGCGTGTACGTAACGAGATGTCTTGAGGGTGAGCCCCTGAACTAAACTAACAGAATTGACTGGTGCCTCATAAACATGAACCGGTGGAAGTTTTTTTGGCTTTTGCCAGCCAGGACACTATGTCATCCCCAAGCCGCCCACATGGATGTCTGCTGCTCACCTTTACCTGGCCTCGATGAGGCCTGGGGCAGAGTCACGCACATACAATCATCCAAGGCTCAATATTCAAAAGAAAAATCTGAGTTACTCACACACGTTTACAGTTGAACAAAGGCTGTGGCCAGGTGGAGCGCTGCCTGGTGTGAGTGAGGCCCTGGGTTCCAGCGCCAACACCACAGGGAAGGAAGAAAGTGAAC
This sequence comes from Octomys mimax, assembly GCA_002564305.1. Taxonomy (NCBI): domain Eukaryota; kingdom Metazoa; phylum Chordata; class Mammalia; order Rodentia; family Octodontidae; genus Octomys; species Octomys mimax. The sequence goes on from NDGM010829512.1 coordinate 9,766, forward strand.
AACTATCCCAGCAATCCGTCATTCATGTCCTGTTGATGTGGTCCCTTGGGTCTGCAAGGTGCTTGGGGCTGCAGCTGAGGCAAGTTTTAACTCTGAGCCCTGGGGACAGATCCTCACCCTTGTACCTGCTGTGGTAGTGGGGCCTCTGACCTTTGATCTTTGACCCTGACCTTCCTTCCAGCCTGCCAGCTTCTCCCCCACCTCCAAGTCTGGAACAGCTCATGGTGCCCAGCCTCACGCCAAGGTTAATATTGGGAGGTATTTTGAGACCCTGGAGCCGAATCTTCCTGGGTTCAAATCTCGAATCTTCCTGGGTTCAAATCTCAAAATCTTGGGCCGGGGAGATGGCTTAGTGGAATAAGCGCTTCCCTGGCAAGCGCAAGGGTCTGAGTTCA
>NDGM010829779.1:0-10014 GCA_002564305.1 Octomys mimax
CTCTCCTTACTCTTTGAGGCGTGCCTCTCCTGCCTGTACCTCCCTGGGTGCTCTCTTCTCCTTGGGCAGCTCTGTTGGGGGCATGTTGGGCCTTCACATCTGTGTTCTCCAGCTTTGCATCCTAAGCCACGTCCGTATTACCTCCTAGGGCCACGGGGTGTTGAGGGCTCTTCCTTAGCAGAATGTCTTCCTTTGCTTACCTTACCAATGGTGCGGGGGAGCAGCTGTTGGTTTTAGTTTCAAATATGTTAAAGTCCAGGTCAATGTGGTCAGAGGTGGGGCTTTGGAAGGTAATTAGACCATGGAGGTGCTAATGTTATCCATGGGTTCATCTACCAACGGTTAAATGGCCTCATTGGATGGCGGAGCCCAGCTGGAGGAAGGGCGTCCCTGAGGGTGTCCTGGGGGCATGCCCTGGAAGGCTCTCCCCATCTCCAGTCCCTTCCTCTCTGTCTAGCCCTTCCCCGGCTCCCAGTTCTGGCGCACTCCTCACCCTGTCTTTCCATCATCTGTGTCTGCTTGGGGTCAGCTCACCATGGATGGAAACCTCTGAGACTGAGCCACAACAAAGCCTTTCTCCCTTAGACTATGTGCGTCAGGTATTTTGTGCCAGCAGCAGGAAGCTGACCAGTACAAGTACTATATTTTTTTAATAGGACAACCTCTTGATTTTTTTTTAATTATTTATGTATTTGGTACAGGGCCTCACTACACAGCTTGGAGTCTAGCGATCCTCCTGTCTCAGCCTCCCCAGGGCTGGGATCACAGGCTTACGCCTCCACCATGCCTGTTGTTTTGTTTTGTTTTGTTTTGTTTTGTTTTGTTTTGTTTTGGTGGCAGGCACTGAGCGCCCAGGATCCTGGGGCCAGCACAGCATGTGGTATCACCAATCAAAACTGGGTGCTTGCGTTTGCCAGGCAGGCACTTAGACCACGGAGCTATCTGCCTAGCCCCAACCTTTTGATTTTTGTAAACTTCTTCCTTCTCCCTATCATCCCCTGTTCAAGAATTATGGCTTACCATGGTGGCCCAAGCTTGTAATCCCAACACTGGAGAGGCTGAAAACAGGAGGATCACTACGAATCTGAGCTGCATAGTGAGACCCTGCAACAACCAAGTACATATAAAAAAAAAAAAAGATTACATTTCTCATTTCATCTCCTTGAACCTTTTACACATGTTGGGTCTAATGTCCTCCTTAGATCGCACCACCATCCATATTTCTTAAAACATGAGCTCTTCTTTCACAGCATTTGCTGATTATCTCTAAGGGATTTTCTGGTTCCCTCTGTAATTTCTGATTCAGAGTTACCTACATCAGTCTTGCTCCATGTTGTTCCACAGGATGTCACCATGGGCCCTGTGTTGAGGAGTCCCCATGAGGCAGCCCCACACTTATGTGTGACACAGCCCTAAGGGTCCCCCCTTGTTTCAGACCAAATTCTCTCAGGGTTTCAGCTCTGAGTTTCTGTGCACGTGAACTGGCAGGATTTCATCTCATCTCCACAGAGACTAAGCCCGGTGGCCTTTCTTCTAGGAAGTGCTATTTACATTTACAGTCTAGGGTGCCCAAGGCAGGCCATATTTCTGAGCAAGTGGAAATTATTTCTCTAACTATACTGACAGAGAGGAGACTTCCTGCTTGCTCCCAGCTTTGTCCAAGAGGCCTAGCTCCAGCTCCCTGGACCTGGGAGAGCTGGCCCCTAAGGGATTTGCAGCAGGAACTCCAGGAGGGAGATTCAACCTCAACCTTGAGCTTCACCTTTGTTTCTCATCCCTGGAAACCTGCCAGTCTCACCTTCTGATTCAACTACATGTTAGCTGCTGTGATGGCCCATCCAACATTTCTCTGGGTTTTGAGTGAGAGAGGAGGATCCCACATAGGTAGGACTGGCCCTAGACTGGCGGGGTTACCATAGCTGGCCAGCCCCTGACCAAGAGAGTGACTTGCCTAACACCCACCAAGACCCCAAACCCTGGTCACAGCCAATCTCCCTTCAAACACATCAGTATATGGCCAATAAACACCCTACAATCAGACAGAGAAAAAGCAGGGACAGAAATGTCAGACACAGGCCTTGGGATGGCCTCACATCTCCGGGACTTCAGGATTAACTGAAAATTGGGAAATTCTGCTAACTGGGAAACCAAGATCTACATGATCTGACTTTTTAAAGAGAGGCTACTTTATGTCATCCTCAATGAATCAGGGAGGCCAAAATAAGATGTCACTCATTCGGGATGTCCCGAGTCACCGCCACACAGTAGAGGCACCCCAAGCTCGTGCTAGGGTCAGGCACACCCTCCACAGCCTCCCTCAGGAGCCTGCCAAGTCAGGAAGGGAGGACTCGAAGCCCAGGAGCCCATCCCCACGTGCACAGCCCACGGCTGGGGATGCAGGGTGGCAGAGACTGCAGCGAAGCAAAGGCCACCTTCGTGTCTCACCCCAACCAACTCCCCAGCCAACATCCCAACACACGCCGCCAACTGGCACTGCTGCCAACAGGCACTTTTTCCCATCCCCCAGTGCTGGAGAAGACCTGTGTGAAAAGCAGAACATGGCAATGGGCAGGTGACTTCCTGTCCCCTCTCTGAATCTTCATATACACTGGCTTGGAGTATAGATGACACACCTCACGGTGGCAGTGGTATCTGTTACTACTGAGGAGGACATTAAAGTGCCTGAACCCCAGCACTGAAACACCCTGCCCTAGGGAAGCAGGTTACAGGCTTCTGTAAAAGCTAAATATTCAAACATCTTCTCACGGCTCTCCTACTCCAGATGGGTGGGGCCTACCACAGCTCTCCTGGGAGAGACCAGACACCCAAGAAAAGGCTTGTGTTCAAGGTATACACAGCTCTCCACTGACACCCACAGCCCCTGTCATCTACAGCACGGTCTCCAAGGCCTTCGGCAGATGCCTAAAGAGAGGGCCGGGACTCGACGCTTTATACGCTGTGTTTTCCTGCCATAGGAACACCAAGACCTGACCAACTCAACCCATCAGAAAACACAATGGCAACAGCACACTGCAGTAAGCGTCACCAAGAGTGGTGTCCGCCTCTCTCAAAACATCTCACTGTGCCGCACCCAGCCTGCCTGTGATGACCTGAGACGAGCGGGACACACCAAGGTGAGCGCCAGGCCTGCAGACCCAGCACTAAGCCACTGCTGACCTCCTGATGATGCACATTTCAGCACTGTGGGTGGCTCAAGGTGACCGAGGCTGAGGGTGTGTGCCCCTGAGAGACCGTGGCCACAGGGAGGAGTCGAGGTCCTGTCACCCCCAGATTCCCTCCTGACTTCCCATTTCTCTCTCCTCTCTCTGATCACTGTCCAGCAGCTGCTTTTGATTATGGCTTTGGAAAATCACATAAGAAGGGAAGGGAAAGATGGAGCGAGGAGGACAAAGGCAGAAGGCAGGAACATGCGGGTCCCTGCAGGGCCAAGAAGCAGAGCAACAGCAGGAGGGGCAATGAGAAGCTGAGGCAGGGGGGCATCTGTCCACTCCAGGGCCAGAGAAGGCACCCACCTCCAGCAGCCATGGGTTCCCCGCCCAGCAGCAGCTCCAGCTGTGGGCACCCTGGCCTTCATGCCCCATCGCACAGCCCTGTCCCTCACGCTCACAGCCTTGCTGGAGCACAATTCATCACAGCCATGGTTTGACCCATGTAAATGCAGCTGATTCTGATCGGCAAGGGCTCGGAGGCCCCAAAAAGTTTCTCTGAGCCCCTTGGACTCCTGACCTCCCGCTGGCTGTGTCAGCCACGACAGCCCTGTCCTGGGGCAGATTCTTGACGTGTTTCTCTCCACAATAGGAAGAAGGTTTGCAGGAGGGAGCACCCAGGCCAGGATAGTGCTGGTGCAGGCTGTACTACAGTAGCTGTGGCCTAGACTGGAGTCAGGAAGAAGGGCTAGCAGTCCTTGGACAGTTGGTGACAATGGGACCAGGGAGCTCTCCCTAACGCCTGGAGAGAACCAGCTCCTCACTCTGGTCTCTACAGGGAGGATGACACTCCCCTCTCCCGGTGCCCATCTGTGCCCCTGGTATCTGATCACCAGTTTTCAGCCCCAGCACCAGGCCTGCCACTGTGACAGGAGTATATCCCACAGGAATCTTCCTATATCCTGGTCCCTGGGCACTGGGTGCTCCAGGATGCAGTACACTGTCTATTTATTTGTCAGTGGCCTGTGTATGCTTTAGAATTTTCTTACAGTAGTCAGGCTCCCGGCACTATGACAAAAACCTGGGACAATCAACTTATAAAGAAAAAGGTTCCTTTCGGCTTACAGTTTTATAGGCCCCAGCCCCCAGTCAACAGGCCGCACGACCTGAGGACCTGTAGTAGACCGTATGTGATAGCAGGGGCACACAGAAGAGCACAACCACTCACCTCACGGCCAGAAGGAGAAACAGGTGAAGCAGGGGCTAGGGTCCTGAGCGCCCCCACAGCACACCTCAGGGAGCCAAGATCCCCCCAGACCGCACCTTCTACTAGCGCCAAGCTGCAGACCAAGTCTGGGCCACGGTGGGACAGTCTAGAAACGCGGCAGCACTCGTAGCCCCGCTCTGCTCCCACTCACACCCCTGCTTAGAGACTGAGCTGCTTCAGAACCCAGAAGAAAACCACCTACTAGAAAAGAATTTCTAGTTCTCTCCTGGGTTCTGATGCAGCTCAGTGTTCTGAGCAGGCACACTGACACAAATGTGCCACCACAGCCTCACCAAAGCCCCTGCAGCCAACCCCAAGGAGCCCCGGAGTGAGACCACCAAGGGTTCCCCGGGGCTGGACCCAAGTTACTTCCGGAATCACACAGGCAACAGAGGGGTCCCCAGACAGCGGGACAGAGCACCTCCAGCAAGTGCTCTGACTCCAGCCGCGAAGGCAAAGAGCTCCAAGTGGTTCTGGGCTCCTGTTCTTTACTTCAATGACAATTTTGACCAGGTTTGCACATAGCAGAACAGACAGACTCTGGCGTATGGCTTCACTGTCTGTGTGGCCGATGCCTTGCTGTCGATGGCTTGTTGCACGTCTGGCATGAGACAGCCTCATCTCTGGGAAACAGGGCATCTGGGGCTCCCGTCCTGGTGGGCTGACAGCGGGCCTGGTATGAGCTCGTTCCTCATCTCAGACTATGTCATGGCTACCCCAAGCTGCCAGGAGCTGCTGGGCCCTGAGCCCCTCTCCACGAGGGATCTGTTTAATTACAGAGCCTGAGATCCTGGCCCTGGCTCCACCAAGCATGCTGCTGTCACCAGGAAACTCTAGATGTCTCCGACACCCTTTCACACACTAATCTGGCGCATAAGAAAGGCTTGGAGCGTGAAGACCTGCTAAAGGTTGCTCCAACCCTGCAGCCTGCCAGCCAGAGACCCCAGTCTGGGAGAAAGCTGAGTGGACACTTCAAGAAAAGGCCAGCTAATGGTTCTGGGGCAAGGGCTTGGCCACAGCCACCTCACGGACACACAGGCGTCCCCTCTGCCCATCACCAACTTCTGCCCAGGTTGGAGCTGCAGGGACCCTGCGTGGAAGCACACACTCTGAGCCCAGGCAGGCATCCCGGTCCTTCAGGCTCTACAGGGCCTTTTCCAACACTGTTGCTATCCCCAGAGACTTCACATGGGAGTTCCCGGAGCCACTCCCTGCGGCACAGCAGTGCCAACAGCAGCGAGGCCCACCTCAGGCCTCGGCCAGGATTTTCTAGTTTGGCCACTTAACAGCTGTGAAGGAAAAGGGTGATCACTCAGCCAGGTATGGCTCCAGACACAAGCGCGGCCCCAACAGCAGGGGCGCCCCCACCTTGCCCAAGTGCGACCGCGCTGCTCTGGAAGGCAGGGGCAGAGGCTGTGCCACTATGGAGGCCGTGCTGCCAGCCCTCATGCTCAGAAGGTACCTATGAAGCAGCCTTTCCCTCGGTGCCCCTTTCCTGGTGGCCACACATAACCAGCAGTATGACTTATGTGAGGAGCAGGCCAAGAGGATCCACAAGGCGAAGGCTGTAAAGTCACCATGGAGCTCTCGGATGAGGAGAATTTTGCCCATGACACAGGTGACAGCAAGACGTTGTCCCCTCTTAGGGAAAGTCCAATGGGGACAAAAACGACCACACCCTGCATCAGAGGTGCCTGACACCACACAGACCCAGCTCTGCTCTGCTGTTAGCTGGGTCACCACCCACTACCTCCACACCAACTCTCTCAGGAGGCCCAGCTGCCACCATGGTGTGCACTGCCACAGGGAAGCCCCAGTGCCTCCAGGTCTACAGCAGCTGCCCTTGGAGGGAAGCCAGGAGCCCCTCACTCCCGCCTCTGCTCAGGGCAGTGTGCACCAGGTCACACAGCAGGCGGCGGGCAGGCTGGAGCACCAGGCACTCTGGCCCATGCTCCCGGGTCCTGCCATTCAGCCCTGAGAGGTTCAGCTGTAGGACACCAGCCTGAATCTGGTGGCCCCGGGGAAGGAGGCCAAAGCAAAAGAATGGGGCTTTTAAAGAGATGGCGAGACTTATTCTTTTCCCAAAAAAATAAGTAGAAGCACATTAGATGAGCTCCCATTTCCTACAAAGCTGAAAACAGGATTTCCACCTCCCCCACACTGAAAGTCCCAAGTCTGAGGAAGACACACAGTAGGTGCCCCAGGGACACGCACACTGGTAGCGTATGTGCTGGCAGGCAGGGGATCCACGTCTCACAGACGTGAAGCTCCCTCATCCGCCCGCCCGGTCGCCAGTGAGTATCTGAGCCCAGTCACGAAATCATGCACTGGCAGGGCTTGAAGAGACCACAGGAAGCATCTGGTTCAGGTTTATCATCTAACAAATGTGTACCAAAAAAAAAGACCAGAGAGGAGCAGTGACCTAAGCAAGCCCACACAGCTGGGACCACAAAGCCAAGACCACAACTCAGAGGTCACTGGTTCCTGTCCTGAGCACATTTTTCTCTGGTGCTGTACCTGGAGGCCCAGGAGAGTGACACACCCCATACCCAGCGAAGACAGCCACGGGTCCTCTGACATGGTCTGGGAAAGGGTTGCCAAAGTAACACACAGGCAGCTGTGCACCCAGGAGGGAGAAACCCGCAATCAGGCTACCTCTATTTCCTCTGTTGTCTCACCAACCAGAAGGATATGGAAGCTGATTACTTTGAATTCCAGAAATCAAAGGTGTTGCTATTGGAGGTCTTGTTAGGATGCAGCAAATACCAAAGTTCTGAAAATTTCATTTCATCTTTGTGTCACTGGCTGAGGCCCACTCCCTCATCCCCTCAACAGGTGACCACATACAATGTCCCCAGCTCTTGAGAGGTTGTAAAGACAAATGCAACACTGACCCTTCCTCCCTGCCACTGTGACACAGAACACAGGAAAAAGAAGATGCAGATAAAGTGTTCAGGGAGTGACTCAGACCCAGTCCCCCGGGGAACCAACAAACACACACAAGGACAGTGACAAATCAGAGTTATCTGGCTGAGGCAGAGAACCCAGTCTCCATGGGACATTCTCAGAAAAACCACACCAAGGCACAGAGGCATAGGGCAGGGGACGGTGGGGCACTCCCGGCAGAGCAACGGAGCTGGGCCAATGACTGAGGGTACTACTGCAGATCACAGGGACAGGGCTTCGCAGCAGGACATCCAGCTTGCCTGTCCCCACTTGGTTCTGCCAAAGGTCATATTCCAAGGGAGGGGGCCCCGCAGCCAGCAGGCAGAGCAGACCAGGCCAGGCCTGACACTTCTGAGGGCTGCTCCACCTACTATCGAGGTCCAGCACGAGGAGTGGAAACTTACCAACCCTGGCATGGTTCTCAAAGACATTCTACCCTGTAATTTTCAAAATTCTTTGACTTGAAATAATAGAATCTGAGATTCCAAGAGCTGGAAGAAAATTTACAGATCATTTAGCTGTGGCTCTGAGTCAGGGCATTTAAGTGTTGGAACATAAACTCAGAGAATTGTCAGAAAAGGACCCAAGCACACACATGGGTCGCAGACGTTCACTCCTCCTGAACCCCTCGCCCCGAAGCCCTGGACACACTGAGGGTCTCAAACGGTCCCCAGCCCCAGCTTCAGACTCTGGACATTACCCAGAGGTCACTCAGAATGTGACCCCGGACACCTCTCTGCTTAAGTCCCACTGTGAGGAGCTGGCCAGGGCACTGAACAGAACAGGGTCCCTTGCTGGAGCAGAGCCAAATGCCAGGTTTCTACAACTTCCTGGAGAGAGGCTCCCTGGCAAGGGGTGGTGTGGCAGATTGTTCAGCTGCCTTACAGCTGTGCTGGATACTGCACCTAGGCCTGGGCTGGGCTTTACTTACAGAGAGGCCTGTGTGCCTGCAGCCACCTGGCCTGTCCCTGCCTCTTCTAACATGCGCACTAGGACAGGGAACAAAAGCAAGCTCACATTTCTGGTGGGCGTGGGGATTCCCGGGGAAAAGGAGCCTGTCTCCAGCTCCTTCACAGCTGACTGAATCTCCAACCCCCTCAGGCCTGCTGGGCTATTTAAAGCCTCACACCCCAAACACAAACTGTTATTTGCAGCTTTTTCCAGGTCTGGCCCCAGGCTCCATTGCAATTCTGATTTCCTTGTGTGCAGACAGAGCCAGCAAGGAGGCTGCCAGCCTCTGGGTGGGGCTTGAAGGCCAAGGGCTGGAGGGGCCTCCCCAGAACTCTGGCCTCGCACTCCTCTTCCCACTCAAGGCCACGCAGAGGCCAGTGACCTCGGCGGAGCAGCCTGAGCGGTGCATGCTGCAGGCTCCCACACGACCAGTCTATTTTAGGAGCTGTATTTTTAGGACAAGCTTTGGCCTGGGTCTAAACAATCCAAGATTGCAGCCTGGCCTCTGGCAGCCACGCCACTGACAAGACTCCCTGTCCCTGACTTAGAGGAGGCTTTCAGCTGCTGTTTGTCAGTGGGCTTTGAGAAAAAGGAGTTTCCAGGACAGGAGAGTACAGGGGGCTGAGCAAGGAGCAGAGGGAAGGTGCAGAGAGAAACCCTGCCGCTTGAGGAAGCAGATGGTGGCAAACACTTGGTCCTCACTACTGAGAACAAATGCACAACAGGCAGCAAAGGGCTAGGGGAAGCCCAGTACCCCAAAGTCCGCTCCCAGCTCCACCCCTGACCACCTCTGCTACATGCAGCCAAAAACAGAGCTCTGCTGGTCCACTTGGGCCACTGGCACCTGAGAACTGCAGGTTGCCCTGTGGTGTCACCAGAAGGGCATGGGATGGAGCACAGAAGCCCCCTAGCCCTGCTGGAGACAGGGCAGAGCTGGCCTAGCACCACTCCAACAACCACAGCGTCACTTCATGGGGAGAGAACTCTGCTCTCTGGGAGTATCCTGCCCCTCTGCTCTGTCCTCTGGGCCACCCTAGGCTCGAGGACATGGACTCTGGCACTGTCCCCCCCTCCATCTGCACAGCCTCTGCCTGCCCCTCATCCATCACCTCACACCCAATCCAGCCCAGGCCCCTCTACGATGCCACTGCAGCGAACAACCTAACGTCATCACCACACCCGCTCCCTGCTCTAAAACTTTCCACAGGTTCCCAAGAACAGTTTTGTAATCTGGAGATTACAAAAATAAAAAACACCTCTTTAGGCCTCACGGGCAAAGCAGGCTCCTTCTAAACCTCACCAGCTCAGCAATAGAAAAACAACTCCATTCAAAAGGGACCAAGAGCTAGAATACATGCTTCACCACAGAAGATAGACATTCCAACAGTACAACGTAAAACCAATGAAGTCGGGTGCAGTGGCAAATATAGTTGCAGTCTCAGCAACTATAGTCTAGAAGGAAGGCTGAGGCAGAAGAACCAGAGATCCAAACCTAGCCTGGGCAACTTAATGACTAATCAAGACTCTACGCAGGCCCGGCGAGTAAGTGAGACGACCCAGGGCCTGGCGGGATCCTGAATAGACCCAGAGTGCAGGCCCAGCAAGGAACCCTTCAGCATTACTCCCTGCAAAGACGCTAGAGGCAAGACCCACCCAGCTGATTCAGGAGCAGAACATCTTGCC
>NDGM010830183.1:0-11511 GCA_002564305.1 Octomys mimax
TTGCAACTGTCTCATTACTATTTGTTTCTCAATAAAATTTTAAGAAAAGAAAAAAAAAAAGATACCAAATTTAATTAAAAATTAAAATGTTTGTAATTAATTGCAAAAAAAAAAACCAAAAAAAACAAAATGACCCATGAGGCTTCCAGTATAGTTATGGAATCCTGACATTTTCATCTCCCTCTCTATTTCTGCAGCACCACTAGCACTGGGTAGTGGGGTGGAGGGAGCCCAAGTTTGTGGGCCAGCTTGTCAGCACCCACAGCCTCCTCTGAGGGTCCATTCCTACCTGATAGGAATTGTTTGGGGGGTTCACAACACACAGAAACAGGCAAGCAGTGATGTCAGGAAAGTGATTATATTTGTAACTTTAAGGTCACAAAGCTAATTAATGTCATAATTGGATTGTGATACACATATCCTCCATCCATATTTAATACATTTTCTGCCCTAATGTCGAACTTCTGCTATGCATTAAACAGTAGTCCAAATGATTATTGAAGATGCTATTTTGAACATGCTTCAATGTAATGATTTTATTAGAGGCAGTGAATAAGGAGGCACTATTTTGACATCCTCAGCCACTTTTAAGTACTTGATGTTTTATCCTAGTATATCTACTTTGTCACCAGTCTATATTTAATTAAAGTGCTCAGTCTGCACTTTCACTTCATATTTTTCATTTCACATAACTTCATTTTTCATAGATATGATAAACTGTCTTCAGGTTTTAGATAAGATTGAAACTATAGCTTTCTAAAATCTAAATTTTAAAACCAGATAATAAAAGTGCATGGGAAGCATGGAGAACCTAGCCATTTAATCACTCAGATTATCAGCACTTCTATAAAAAGCTTTTAAATGGCAAGAAGATAAAATGTTAAGTGTGGATAGTAATTACTTGTCTTTATCTCTTGTGCCAGGTTTCAAACCTCACCATATGGGTGTTTGTGCAAGATTAAATAGCTATCCAAGTGTGTAATGAGGTATAGCTACTAAACTGAACCAAAAGATATGAGAGAGTAGATCAATCCTGCATAAATTGAATAGGAAAGCTGATTGATAGACTCATGATTCCACTTCTACACAGATTTTGAGGGCCATTTAACTATATAAAATAAAACTATTTTTGTAGATAAGAAAATACTATGAGGGAAATAAAAAAAGAAATTTAGGGTAAAATAAGGTGTGATCTCAAAATATCCAGTAGAAGTAAAATCAATACTTGATTTGTGGTTGTGCATACCTGTAATCCCAGCACTAAGGATGCTGAGGCAAGAGGACCATTGTGAGTTTGAGATCAGCCTGGACTATTAAAGTGAGCTCAAGACCAGTCTAAACTCTATAGCAAGACTCTGTCTCAAAGGCCGGCCAAATAGCTTAACAGATTAAAGCACCTGCTTAAGCAGTTGCAGTTGCTAGGGTTCAGTCCCCAGTGTGTCATCCCTGCCCTGCCCCCAGGGCATGCTGAGACAGCAACTGAGACTGGGCCATGGTGGCATGATCCTGTAATACCAGCTCTTGGGAGGCTGAACACAGGTGGATCACTACAAGCCCAATCTACATAGTGAGACCCTGTAGACTTTGTAGACCCTGTCCTAAAATACAAAAAAAAAAAAGAAAGAGATTCTGTCTCAAAGAGACAAAAAACAAAGCATAATGAACAACAACAAAAAAAATAACACCTGATTTCTGATTTGTTCTGGACATCCTGATCTAAGCCTTGATAATTAATATCAACTCCACTTTACTCTTAAAAATATCACAATTCACTTGACAAATTATAGGACCACCTTATTTGGAGGGATTTTTTTTTCCGTACTGGGGACTGAACTGAGGACCTTGTGCTTGCCAGGCAGGCACTTATCCTACTGAGCTATTTCCTCAGCACTGAAGTGATTTTTTAAATAGCTGTTCGAAAAGTTATCATAAGCACAACACTTGCTTCCAAAATAGGTCACTGAGGTTGACGTCTACAAAACATTTGAGCAGAAGAAAGAGAATTTCCTGACTAATATTTTATTCTTATGCTCTGATAAGATTAGGTTTAGAAAATCTGAGCTACTTCTGCCTCTGTGATAGTAAATAGTTGTATGTCTCAGGGAGAGACCGAGATAGAGAACCCACAGTTTTGGTCCTACAAAGCAAGATCTGCTCCCACGTCACTCAGACCCCCTAGATGATGTGAAATTGCAAATATACTAAGAGTAATTTTAAGCTAGAATAAAATCAATATTCTTAGGAGCAAAATGTGATTTTTGGGGGAAAGCAGAAAAGGTGAATATATTAGTTTGTCCAGGATATCATTAAATGCCAAAAGCACACAGCAAAACATAAAGTAGGATTCTATTTTTGAAGACATGCTCAATATTTTGACATGTCTTTTAAAAATCTGAGGGATTTTATATCATTTAATAATAGTTTTATAAATTGAGTAATTGTTCTTTTTGCTTTAAATCTGATTATATGCTTAGTGCTCTTTCAGTGCCTCTGTGTGTGGCTCGTGTTCAGTCACAACAGGGATTTCTTCAATCACAATCTTAAAATGAGAAAGCACAGAGTCCTGCAGAATTTAGCAGCCTCACATCCTTCACCTTAGAAGCCATGGAGGATGGGCAGTTTCTGCTGCAGCAAAGGTGATTGGCTACTTGGTGGTCACAGTGTCAAAAAGGTTTTCTTTCCTTTTTCTTTGTATAATGAAAGACTTTCTTATAACAAGTATTTTTCCATCAAAAAATAATGAAGCTGTGCACAACAACAAGATACAAGCTTTTCATTTGTCTTCTTAATCTTTCTTAATCTCCATCCCTAAAGGAAATACTAATAATACCAACCATCAAGCGATAATATGAAGAAAACGATCTCCTGTGGCTTCTTTACCTCTGGCTTACCACCTTTATGGTTAAAAAATAGACATACACTATCAGATATGCGTCACCTTTGGCTCTGTGTTTTAGATAGCAGCTGGTGTGTATTTTAGTCTGTGCTATGATCTTAAGTTCTTTTATAAATCTGAACAAATGGAAATGAGCTTCAAACCAAATCAGCAAGTTTTAGTCTTTCGTAATTCATGACAGACTAAAGACTACAATTGCTTCATATAAATCACTACGTATTTAATTCTGCTTCAAATCAATTGAAAATATAAACTAGTTGTGACAGCCAAGCCAAATAATTCTTCTAAGGTATAGTTCACAGAAATTTATAGTTTCATTTTATGAATCTTAGGATATCTTGAATTTGTAGAAATTATGAAATGCGTGCTCTTCTTTCTCCTAATCTGTTCTCGGGTAATCTCACTCAATCCCATCACTTTAAATATTTCTCTATGCTACTCCCTATTAGGATAAATGTTCAATCTAGCCCTGAAACACTCTTCAAGGATCTGGACTTCCCCAAATCCAACTACTTTCCTGAACTATTGCATATCATACTAAATAAGACATATCCAGAAAAATACTTTTTATATGTTTCAAAAGTTTCTATTTTAGTAAATGTCATTGTCATCTACCTATTTGTTGGGTAATCTAGAGTTGTGACCTCAGGTAAAATATCCAAATGATTTATTATTGTTTTAAGTAGACATAACAAATTTGGATCCATATCTGAAAATGTGTGATGTCCACAAATAATATTTTGGCAGTATTGGGGATGGCAGTCAGGTCCTTTATGCTAAACTGCATTGGAAGCCCCTTTGTAAAATTGTTTTATTCTGATAGGGTCTTGCTAAGTCCTTCAGTTTCCCAGTCTGGGCTCCAATTCATGTCCCTCTTCCCTCTTGTCAACCACAGTGTCTGGGTTGCAGGCAAGTATCAACCCAAACACTGTGGTTGCCCACTTTAAAATCATTAAACTCAAGGGCTAGGGATATAGCTCAGCCACATAAGTGACTGCCTGACAAGTGCAATCTCTGAAGTTCAATCCCTGATAATGCAAAAAACAAACAAGCAAAAACCACACAAAATTATTAAACTCAGTGAACAAGAGATTTACACATTTTAGCATCTTATTAGCTTCAATATTCTAATAGCTTCAAATTTCAATTAACCTGTGCTCTAGACAATCCCTTTTCACTAGAATGACCTTTCTCAATAACATACCTTTCCACATGAAGAAGACTAGAAGTAGATAAAAATATCTTCAAAAATTAAAGCCAAAGTGTAATATTTTGTATTAAAAAGAACCCATAAACATGAAATATTTTACATAGCCTCAGTAGCTAATATTATTAAACCAACTAGAATGATGAATTTAACTTTATTAAGTGTGAGTAATTGACTTGTATCTGTGATTTTTAATATCATCTGCATGCCATTAACTGAAAAATGTATTTATTTAATTACATCTTTGACCAAAGTTTTATATATTCAAGTATCTGTTCAGCATTTCTACTAAGACATCTAAAATGTATTTCAAAAATGAAGTGTCCAAAGCATAGTTTCTTACTTTCCCCCTAATCTGCAGCTTTCCCCATTTCAGTTGAGGGCAAGTACTTTCTTCTTATTTACTAAAATTAAGATTCCTTGAGGTCATCTGTGCCTCCTTTTTTCTCACTCCCCAAGTCCAATCCATTAGGCGATTCTAATTAATTAGAGCTCAGAATGTGTTCCACTCCGACCTCATTTCCTCCCACCGCCATTGCTTTGCTTTCCATGGCGACTTCTGGCCCTGCCCCCAGCTAGCCTCACCTCAGCGTGACCTGCCCCAAAAGCTGTCTCGCCTGAGCACTGACCCTGCTCAGGGACTAGCACAGTGATGGCGAACCTTTCAGAGGTTTCAGTGATGACCAACAGCTGGCTACACAACGCATGCCATAGATTCATCACTGCTGGCCAAAAGCTTCCCTTCTTCCATCTATATCTAACTGACAAATTTCTCCTCCTGCATATCCTTGTTCAAATGTCACCCCCTCAAATGAATCTTAACCTTCTCAGTCTGTTTAAAATTATAACTCATTCTCAACTCCCATTTTCTCTGGCATACTCTATTTTTCCTTCTGTACAACTTATCATAACAATAAAATAAAATTTTAAAACTTATCATACCTTATTATCATATAATTCACTTTTTATCATATTTATTATATTTTCTTTGTTGGAAATAAATTCGTCCAGTAGAATGCAAGTTCCTTGAAGGGGGTAAATATCTTCCTAAGTGTTACTATTCAGTTATGAGATATATTTGCCACTTAAGTATTTATTATTGTTGATGTAATTAATATCAGCAATAAATTACACTAAATTAATAACAATATCATATATTAGTCCATACAGATATATAGATATATAGATATATAGATGCTTCTGTCAAATCAAACTGTGGTTAACTAGCAATTTCTAAGGTAAAATACTATTGTTTTCCTCCTACATTGAGACAGTTCTTTAAATATATTCACAAAATTCAGACTTCAGTCATGTATTTCAGTTTGACAGATTATTATTACTATTATTTATTCGGTACAGGGTCTTACTACACAGCTCGGATTCGTAGTGATCCTCTTGTTTGCACTTTCCTCAGTT
Organism: Octomys mimax; assembly: GCA_002564305.1. Lineage (NCBI taxonomy): Eukaryota > Metazoa > Chordata > Mammalia > Rodentia > Octodontidae > Octomys > Octomys mimax. Next base: position 5,520 of record NDGM010830183.1, read on the forward strand.
CTGGGATTATGGGCGTGCCCCTCTATGCCCGGTCTCAGTGGCTGGCTCAGCGTGCCTGGGGGCAGAGCCAGCATGGCAAAGAGATTACATGTTCAAATATAATTGCATACTCTGTTGTAATTTTAGGAGACCTATTGAGCTTAAGAAGCACATTCTGTATATATCCCACTTGTCATCAGTGTAATCTTTCAAAAGTAATCTCTAAACACGGCACACACTTTTGCTTGTTTAAACATAGTTGAGCTCCTCTCAGATTCAGGATAAAGCCAATATATCTTAACGTGGCTAGGAAAGCCTCTCATAAGCACATTTCTGCCTATTATCTGGACTCTGCTTTTGATAATCCTTACCAGAAATGTAAACTGTACCTGAATGTGTTTTTATTTTCCTTGCATTCGTTTCTAAATATGCTTCTTCCTTTGCCTAAATCACTTCATGCTAATACCTATTTAGCCATTCAATAATTTCCTAACTTTCACTTTCCTTCTTTCCCAGAGACACCTTTATTTCAAGAACTGAAGAAGGAGTTCTCTGGGTTCTCATAACTTCTCATGCACTATTCTTTCCAACTAATTATCTAAAATACTGCTGGGACCTGGAAGGTTTGAAATAAACATTTGCTGAATATATACATAAATTTTCCCCCAAAAAGGTAGCAAATCTGAGTCTGCAGTTTCTCACTCAACAATTCTTTTTGCTGCACTATTTAGCTGGCCTCAAATGCCATCGTGTGACAATGACACAAAGACCTTTCTTTGCCCATAATAATAATTCTCAAAATAACACATGCACTTGTTATGCCTCTAGATGATTTTATTATTGCTTTTGAAGACACTTCAGCAAATGAGTATCTTACTCTAGTAGGACTGCTGACATCTCATAGAAATTTTTTACAAATATGTAACACAGAAATAATTTTGCTCCTTTTTGCAGATCTCCTGGTCCTTTATAGCCTACATTTATTTCTTTATGAGCTTACTTTGCTTCATCTTTAGTCCTCAAATTCAATGACCAAGATAATGTAACAGCTTGAGCACGGAATACGACCTGTCCTTGAAAGAATTCCATTTCCACACAATATTTATCTCAGGGCTTGCTGAGAGATGAAACTGCTCTTGGATTCCTTCCCCTTGGTTATCAACTGACAGAGCAATTCCTGATGATGCTCTATTATTTCTTTTTCCTAAATGGCTTTTTCTTTAATTTCTATTCATGCCTTCTGATCTAATTAGTATAATTAGCCTTGGACACACAATAAACAAAACAAGAAACAAGAAAAGCCCACACAATTCCATTTCAATAGCCTGCCTTTCTTTCATAGATTTTATGGATCTAAGTTTTCAGCTGTCTTCAGAGCTCATAACCTTTAATCCTAGCATCAATCTCAGTGTTCTATTCCATTACACCTGCTGTCTATTGAGAAGTAGCAAAGGTTTCAGAGGGTTTGTGGGAACACGGAAGTTACCCCATTCATTTTCATTAGTAAAAGCAGATTTCACTAAAATTGCCAAGAGTGCTCCTGCTGTCTCTGTATGATTTATTATTAGACATCATATTTCTTTTCAAAATAGGGTTAAAAGAACTCAAGAAACACGAGATTGCTTCACTTGAAATATTATATAATTTTATCACCTGTGCACTAAAGTTGCAACTGGAATACTGACAAACTATCACAAAAGGCTTTGCATGGCAGGAGGTACCGGAAACGACTGGCTAGACCCCAAACCAGCACAATGTGTTTCACAGTTCATGCCTGTGAAGGTGATCCCAGAAGATAAAGTGTGTGTTTTTAGATGATGACTTGTCACATCAAAAAAAAGAAAAAAAAAATTAAATTAAGTTGTAAATTTTTTAAGCCATACACCAGCATCAAAGGGCAAACATTGTAATTCGTAAAATCAATTCTTAAAAAATTGTTAGGCTATGGAGCCAGACTAAATGACCCATTCCTGTCCCTGAGGGACCTGAGGCAGCTAATTGCCTAACGATATCCAAGACTTTCCACACCTGGCCCGACTTCCCTTTCACGGCTCATAACCCGCAATGCCAGACCAGGCAGCCCCGGCTGTTTCACAATCCACACTCAAAGAACAAGTGTCTGCCCAGTGTGCCTGATCTTAGCTGTACTTTAGGGTCACTTTGGGAACTCTAAAAATGATGCCAAGACCCAGGTCAGAGTGACTTAATCAGAACCTCTAGGTGGTAGCTTTCCAGGTGGCTCTGAGTGTTTGTGCTGCGTGCCCTGCTTTCACCATACCGAGCCACCTCACTGTCTTCTATAAAGAGTCACTCCCACACTTTGCTCACACCACTCCCCTAGTCTGCTCTCATTAGGTCTGGACTTTTGTTTCTCTAGGCTGAATGTCAGTGTTGCTTTCCTGATGGAATCCATATGTTCTTCCATCCTTTCCTAAATTCCACTCTCAAATGAGGCAGATCAGCTGACAACTGATTACCACGTCAGCACTGTACCCTGCGTGTGCAGAATTGCCTTCCATGGCGCATCACCTTGGATCACACAGTTCTATTATTATTATTAGCATTAGCATTAACATTAGCATTAGGTACTGTTGCTATTCTTGCTATTATTAGCATTAAGTACAAAGATCCCAGGCAACTGAACCCAGGATCTTTACAATGAGCTACATTCCCAGCCTTTTAAAAGCTTTTTGTTTTGTTTTATTTTAATTTTAATGCAGGGTTAAGTGAGTCTCCGAGTTGCGTGGGTTGGATTGGAAGTCCTCCCTCAGCCTCCCGTAGTCCTGGAATTATACAGGCTCCTGCCTCTGCACCTGGCAAGTGAACGAGTGCATCAGTCTCTTCCTTTTGACAAGTCTTCCACAAGTTATAAAGGTGTTCTCAAGGGTGTGGAGAATATCATACCGAGAATTTTCTCTTCATGATACATTTCCAGGAATGTTTCATCTAATTCTTTATCTCTAAAACAGTGACATTTGTCATTAGCAATAGGACCATTTTAAATCTTGAGAACACTAGGATCAATTTGCCTTTATAGTATAACAATGAAAAAATTTAAAGCCAAGGTGTGATCCCCTCTTACAGGAGGCAGTCTTTGCATAATTCCTGTTGCACCTGGCTGTTTTGTATTTTCAAGCTACATTTTCCATTATTTATTTACCTCAGGTTTAATTTTCTCTCTTATTGTTTTTTCCCTATAAATGTATTTCACCCTGCAGTATATTTAGAATAATATGGTTCAAATTAATTCATGAATAAATATTATTAGTGCATGCCTTTAATCCAAGAACTCTGGGAGGCTCAAAGAGGGAGGTTGCAAGTTTGATCTCAACATACACAGTTTAGTGACTTTTAAAAAAAGGAGTGGGGGAGCAGCTCAGTGATAAGGCTTTCTGTCAAACCACCAGAAATCCCCATCACCACCACCCCTGCTGCCACCAAAAACCCCTCCAAATTCCCTTGGTCTCCAATATTTGTATCAAAATTATCTCCTACTCTCTTAAAATCTTCTTCCACTCCAGACTGTGCTCCCTAATTTATCGTACTTTTCATCATAAAATAAATTAAATCTCTTCCTCTGTACTCTAAGATACTTAGAGGACAAGAAACATGCCTTATTGATTTTGGTAAAATTCATAGAAATTAACAAATAGAAATCAGTCATGCCATTTGTTTGCTACCAAGATCAAAAAAGAACTCAATTTAGGCTCCAAATTTGTTATATATAATAAATGGAGACTTCATACATTTTATCTTTAGGCCACATTTTTCTAATAACATAGAAATAATTAAAAATAATATTTATCTCACAAATTGTTGAGATGCGGAGATAGTACTTGCTAGATAACTTTACATGGCAAAATTCAACACACATGTCTAACAAGTAAAAAGAAGGCCTAGAAAAGTCTTATCTGTCTTCGGCCCATACTCATGCATGCATACATGTGTGCGCGTGTACGTACACACACACACACACACACACACAGTGAGCCTTGGAGAATGCTTGAGTCTAGGGTCAGGGTCGAAGAGGTACCAGAAATGAGAAGCATTAAAAGTCTTCATAGCAAGGACCATGTTACGGATCATCCTCTCAGAACTGTGAGATACCAGGGCTGGCAAGATAGCTCAGCATACTAAGCACCTGCTTAGGCAAATGCAGGAGTGGAGGTTCCATCCCTGTTATCACATGTGGCATCAGCCCCATCCCCAGGTACACTGAGCCAGCGACCAAGTCCAAGTTTGGGCATGGTGGCGCATGCCTGTAATCCCAGTGCTGGGAAGGCTGAAAACCAGAGGATCACTATGAGTTTGAGCTATGTAGTGAGACCCTGCATGAAAAACAAAACAAAAAATAAAAGAAAACAAAATAGAAAAAATCTGGATTTTAAGTAAAGATATAACAAAATCATATCTGAGACTTTCAGTGTGGACTTTTATTTTTGTTTACCAAGAAGATGAACCTATAGTGAAACAAGAGCATCTTGCTTAAGAGCCGCCCTGCACGAAAAATAGGCAAGCAACCACAGCTTAAGGTGATCCTATACAGCAGGCTGCCCATGGCGAGACAGGAAGCAATCTTCATATTAAATGTTTTACATATGTAGTTCCATCAATTGATTTGAAAGCACCTTCTCAATATAAGTAATTGAAATATTTTCAAGCAAACATGTCCTTTCACAATATTTCACACCATTTCCAATATTCACAGTATTGCCATTCTTAGAAAACAAAACTATATTTATAGTTGAATTTCAGCTTTTAAGAAGTTGAAACACAATATTCTAAAGATTGAAAAATAAGGATTAAAAAACTCATGCTGTCCATCTAAGAAATCAACACTCACTGTCCTCCAATTTCTCCCTCTAGCACCAAAGCATGGCCTTTGCACCCCCACTAGTGATGTTCTCTGAGGTGAGCTGAGGGGCCCTCAGGACGCAGCTTGGAGAATTGTTTACCATGTGAGCAGTGACATCCAGGCCAGAGTGCCAGTGCCTGTCAGATCCACAATATTGAGAGAATCTACTTGTCCTCAGCAGTTACAAAGTGCACAGGGGACCCTGGGCATGAGGAGCACAGTAATGACAGCAAATGGAACAGTAGAGCAAGCCTGATGTGACACAAGGAACTATGGATGCAGCCGGGAAAATCAGGAGTCATTCGCAGCATTATCATGTTCTAATTGAATGGCTTTTAGGAGCTAAGCTGTGAACTCAGGAGTGTTACTGTAAAATAAAAAATAAAAAAATCACCCTTGCAATACTGAGACAGGAAATGAGGACTTGGCAGGCGAAGCAAGCGTGATTTGTTAACTATGAAGTTGCAGGGCAGGTGCATAACATGATCCCCAAAGCCCTGAGCATCAGTTGTGGATAGGAGGCCCAGCCCTAGCATCAGCCTGAGGAGCAGGTGACACATCAAGGACAGTTACCGTGGAGCTCTCTTCTCCTGAATTCTTCCTTCCCTCTCACACAGTAGAAGGTATTTGCTTTACTACTTTTATTCCATCCAATCTCACTCTGAAGAGTAGATTTCTTTTCCTACCTTCAGTTAATGTAACCTTGGTACATTTTGTGCTTTCTTGATCAATCATTTTCTCAGGACAGAAAGAATATGGAGACCATGTCTAGAAGAAGAGTCTGGTGCCCCAGCACCTGACAACATAGTGGAAAGGGGTTGATGAGCTGAGGCAATGTGAGGAGTCCAGCCTCGCACCCTGCTGACCTCACCAGGATTACAGATGCCCCACTGTGCCCCATGTGCCCAGAAGCGGATACAAACAACTTCAGAACAACTGCATCATACAGGTATTGCTTAACTTCTTGTCATTTCCTAAGCTTGTTCCAAATTGTAGTTCCTTTGAAGACTATCTAGGAGTATAAATGAACTCTAGCCAAACAGAAACCTATAGGTAAAATATCTAAATATAACAGAAAGGAGAAAGGAGAGAGAAAGAGACAGACAGACAGACAGACAGACAGACAGACAGACAGACAGACAGAGACAGAGAGAGAGA
>NDGM010830245.1:0-10558 GCA_002564305.1 Octomys mimax
TTTTTTTTTTTTTTTTTTAAATGTATTTAGTACAGGGTCTACAGGGTCTCACTACATAGAATTGGATTTGAAGTGATCCTCCTGTTTACAGCCTCCCAAACCCCAGCCACTGTGCTCTGCCTAAGCAGGCACTTTAGTCAGCTGTGCTGTCTGGCCAGCCCTTTAGTAGATACTTTAAATACCATTTGTTTATATACTTCTGGTATCAGACTGGTAAGTCACAGGTCTGTGAACTTGGCTGCACTTTGTAGTAGCTAGAGGGTCCTAGAACCAGCAGGACCCTCTCTGTTGAGACTGCTGAGGTTGGGACAGGAAGGAATGTGAGATAACAGCAGGGTCAAGGCCTGGCCAAGATCAGGACTCTTAGGCCTTGTGTCTTCTGACTGACCTGACAAAGATCATTCCCTGGAGAGCCCATAACACATGAAGAACCCTTTGTATTTTGGAGGCTTTTTTTTTTTTTTACAGCTCAGTCTCATAGTGATCCTCCTGTCTCTGCCTCCCCAGTGCTGGGATTATAGACATGAGCCACCATACCCGGTTTCAGTACCAGGAATTGAACTCATGTCCTTGCACTTGCCAGGCAGGTACTCAGACTGCTAAGCTATCTCCCCAGGCCCTGAAGATTTGTAGGCTGTGTTTCTATCTCACCTATGCATTGATAAAGGGAACTGTGGTGCTCTCCCTGTACTCCTGGGCCCTCACTGCACACACACACTGCCAGTTTTACAGAGGGAAAATAGAGTAGCAGCTTGGCCACACTGGGACTGTGTCAGCACAGCCTTCTACTCAAGTGTGATGGATGAGCTGGCTCCCCATAGACCATCCTACTAGTGCCTTTGAGCTGAGTAAGCTTTTTTGTTTCTTAACTGGATTGTATAGCATAAGCACACTGTCATCCCCCATCCACAAAGGAGCCTATATTGCTAACCAGAACCTGGCAGGCCAGTCATTTTGGCAGATGACTGCAAGATAAAGTTACAGTAAAAAGTCTGAACCACAGCCCACAAAAATGGCACAGGCTAGGTAAGACAGCACCATAGCCCTGAAACAAACAAGTGTCCTAAAGTAGTATCTCATGTAATTGCCAGAGTGTAAATTGCCAACCCAAAATAGCCTCCTCCCGTGACCTGTTCTGACTATGCTCTCCAGGTTTCCCCTTTTTATCTCAGAAACATCAAGTTCTGGAGCCTGCAGCTCACCATGCAGCTGACTTTGGACATGTTTTCTGTCGCCTCCTGGAAATGGTTTCATTTGGCATTAGAATTGGAGTAATTTAGCCAGGTGTGGTGGCACACATACTCAGGAAGCTGAGGCAGGAGGGTTGCTATGAGTTCCAGGCAAACTGGGCTAACTAATGAGTTCAAGGCCAGCCTGAGCTAGAGCCTGAACCTGTCTCAGAAGAAAAGGAGCAGCTAATAGTTTTATGCTCTGACAAGTCTCTTGTCTGCTGACTGCTGTTGTGGTTATGAGAAACCAAGAGATTCAAACAGCTCTTTTTAAGACCTGAATTGGATACTTCTTTGACTCGTTTGGCTAAGGAAATCATCGAATGGAGCTTAGCTCCATAATTCCTTGAGAGGCAAACTCTAGGTTATTTCTTCTGAGACTGTAGTCAGGTTGATTCTGAGAAGGCCTGCTTTCCTTGGCAATAAGCAGTACTCTGAAGGAAAGGAAAAAGCAGAGGTTAATATTTAGTGCAGTGTGCTATTAGGTGTGCTGAGTGGAAAGTGGATGGAGAATATGAGAAACAGCTTGGTCTCTGCCCCTCAGAAGACTCCAGGTAGAGAAAGACACAAAGTGATAGATAAGCAAGGAGAACACCAATGGTAGATAGCACACTCGGGCTGTTTCCCTGTGAGGTAGAGAATTAGCAGAGCTGCTGTTCTTCTGTTTTACCATTCTTGTATTGAGCCCATGGACAATTGGGCTGCTTTATAAGGGATACAGTGTACATAAGCTGGGCATTTAAAGGCATTTTGTAGAGGAAAGCACGTGTGCTTGGAAGTCAACCTGTCTTTGAATGTTAGTCTCCTCTATTTGTCTACAAGCCCCTTGGATCCTTTTCAAGCAACTTGTTCCCTCAAAATGGAGCCATATGATAATTACAGAACTAGTGAGGAACATAGTGGCATTGAGTGAATGGTGTTCTCCCTCCCTGCTAACTAGAAATGTTTTTTTCTAGATTGAATGACAAAGTAAAGAAGAAAGCTATAACATCATTTGAAAGGGACTCCTTATTCAGCAACTTGACTGGGCAACTTGATTACCAGGATTTTGAAAAGTCTGACATGGTGATTGAAGCTGTGTTTGAGGACCTTAGTATTAAGCATAAAGTGCTGAAGGAAGTAGAAGCGGTAAGGAGCCCATTGTGCTTAAGCCCTAATGTCCTGAGTGGAGGACGCTAAGGTGGAGTTCTTTTGAAGGACCAAGAAAATCATGATTCTTTGCATAAGATTGTTTATTTCCAAACACAGGCGTTTATTAATGTGTTATGTTGCTGGGGGTCAAACCCAAGGCCTCAAGCATGTTGTCCAAGCACTCAACCACTGAGCTACATATACTCTGTATGTTTCAAAAGTTAAATCTAAACCCTAAAGACAGAAAATTAGGTGGCTTATTAACCTAAATCCAGGGTTCATTAGCCTTATTTATAGGTGTAATCTCATGGAATACAGCCAGATGGCTTGAGACTTTTTTGATCAGCCAAAAGTTGTAACCAAACTTCCTCAGGTCTAAGCAGCAAAGGACATGAGGAGAAGATGGCTTCTCCAAACAGGATTCAGGTGCTTGTTCATGGAAATGCACTCTGGCCCTGGTCCCAAATGCTCTCCATAGCCAGTTCCTGAGGTAGGATGACATGAACAAATCAAGTATTTTAAGGGGGTAGTATAAAGAGCAAGCCAAGGGAAGGAGCATGACAGTCATCTAGGCATGGAGCAGAATCACAGCTAAATGGGCCCCATTGGCGAAACAGAACGCTGTTAGGAAATGGTCCTGGTGGATTGCTGCTGACTTGGTGGAACCCTGGTGTCTGCAGCAGCTGTGCGAAGCCAGCAATACTTAGAAGATGCCCTTCCATGTGGGCAGAGTTCCTGCCCCCCACAAAACTAAAGCTATAGGGGTTAGAAAGTACAGTCATGCAATACATGTTCCAAAAATCAAAGCGTAATGCTAGACTCAGCTAAGGGAGAAAATTCAGAAGAGCTGGGTACCTTTGTGTCTCATCTATGTCAGAGGGTCTTTCAATGTGTAGACTCAGATGATGTCCCCAGGTCTTGGAGGACACTGCTAGGTCAGGGGCAGGAACATGCTCCCTACAACCAAGGTGAAGCTAAGAGCTCTTACCAACTAGGACAAGGTATTTGCTCGTGGAAAATCTGGATTTGGTTGCCTTGGCTTTTATGGTCTTTCTTTATTTTACTGTATTTTTTTTTATTGAGTTATTTTTTTAGGAGAGGGGATTTTTGTGTATTTTTCTGCCCAGAACCAAACCCAGGGCCTCCAGCTTGCTAGGCAAGCATCCTACCACTGAGCCAAATACCCATCCCCAAAATCTAGATTTGGGAATGTTACAGTGGATACTGTTGGCAGTTGGGAAGCCAGGGGTCCAGGAAAAGAGAAAGAGGGATTGAGTCAAATCAAGACAACTACAGACTATAAACAAGTCAAGATAGAAGTTAGAGGAGAACATAAAGGTTAAGGGAGTGACAAGGTGGGACAGAAAACCTTGAAGGTAGAGAGGAGGAAAGGATAATGACTTGTAGGAGTGCACATAGTACATAGAGGGAAAGGAGCTGGGGAAAGTAACAGGTAGATAGGAGGTAGGCGGTGTCCCAGACTTTCAGACTTGAGTCAGATGCAAACAAGAACAAGAGTCAGTACCCATCCTGGGTCTTGAGACTTGATTCAAAGCCATCTTTTCAGTGTGTACCCACTGCTGAGGAAGCCTTCAGGTCAGGGGTAAGTGACTTTAAAAAGGGCCATATGTATCGAACTTCCCATTGCAGGACAAACTGAGACCCACAGCTTAAAGGAGGAGGATTTCTTTTGGCTCACAGTTTCAGTGGTTTCCGTCCATTGCCAGCTCCTCCCAAAGCAGAAAGGCCTGGCTGACATAAGCTTCTCACATGGCAGCCAGGAAGCACAGAGAGGAATCAGAACCAGCGTCAAGAATACAGCCTTCCAGGTCAAGCCCACATGACCCACTTCTGACCAGGCCCTTTATCTACTGCACATTTACCTACTGAATTCCTCAAAGAGTGAACCCACTGATGAGTATGGTGTCCCCATGATCCAGTCACTTTCTAAACATAGGAGATTTTGCAAGGCCATTTAGGATCTAAGCTATAGAAGAGGAAGAGAAGTAAAAAGGACTGAGATGTGATGTGTATATGTACCCATATCCTATGGTGAATACACTACATTCACTGTGGATCACTAACATACACTATTTAAAAAATTGTTTTAAAGACCTAACAGTAAGATCATAGCTAGAGGAAGGCTGAATGGGAAAAAGAACACGGGCAGCACATCCTCTAACTCAAAGCCCCCAGGTGACCAGTAAATGTCCGGGTGAGTAGGCAGCTATGGGTGAGAGGCTGGGCTGGGCCCAGGTGTCACTCCCTAGCTTTGCTGAGGACCCTGCCATCTGCCAGCCCTATGTGACATATTCTTAAATGCTTCTACCTTGCAGGTGATTCCGGATCACTGTATCTTTGCCAGTAACACTTCTGCTCTCCCAATCAAGGAAATTGCTGCTGTCAGCAAAAGACCTGAGAAGGTAAACTGAGCGAAGGAAAAAAACCTGAAATATTTTACTGTGGTGGGCTGAGTAAGGCTTACAATATGAGTAGAAGGACCATTGTGCGTTGTGAAGTGGGTGGGGTAATTCCCAGACACAGGTGTGCAAGGCCATGAGGACAGGTTTGGTTACAACTCCAGGTGGGAGAAGAGAGGGTCGGGGTGAGCGGGGCTGTGCCTGCCTGTGAGGCTTCTTAGGCCAGGACCTAGGGGCTGGCACAGAAGCACTTGCAGTGAGTATCTGGGATGAGGCTAAGAGAGTTCTCTTTGTTCAACCATACTAATTAAAGAAAGGTTCAGTTATTCAAAGAAAAGTAAAACAATTCAGATCTCTGGAGATTAGTTGTTGCCTCAGCTAACAGAAACCAGCCAGAGATAGGTAAGAAATACAAAAGGCCTTTAACACATTTGCGTGTCTTGCTGCCAAGTGGCTCTGAACCCCTGGTGGTATACATATGACTGTCCCATCCAATGGGACAGCCATGCACATACCCTCAGGGGTTCAAGCCACAGAGAACTCATTAGGCAGCTGAAACTACCTGCAACTGCATGCAAAAAAAAAACCCTTCTCCAGCTACTCAGCTTTGCCATACAGGACCGTCCAGCAGGACTGGGAATGCAGGGTGTGATGCAGCAGGCTCAGGATGGCAGGAAGAAGCTCAGAGGCAGAAGTGGCAGCTGCTGCTTCCTCAGAAGTTGGCTTCTGAGGAAAGACACCAAAAATGATAAGCTGTTCACAGACTTTGCAGGTGGATAGTCTGGACACAGCACCTTCACAGCATTTAAAATCGATACAGAGAAAAACCCAGGCACAGGTGGTGCACACCCCTGATGCACTCAGGGTGCTGAAGCAGGAGGATCATGAGTGAGGGCACCCTGGACTACACAGTGAATATGTGGGAATGTGCTACATATGTTTTGTCTCAAAAACATAAAAATCAGTACAGGAGAGTCTACGACTTCATTTAATCTAACTCCTCCCTGTGGAATGGAGCAAACCACATGCTTTGCAGTGCAAGTCTCCAGCTAAGTGTGACAGCATTGTTTTATGGTTTTTGTTTTGGTTTTTTGTGGTACTCTCTACCACTGAGCTACATCTCCAGCCTCTGAGATAACTTTTGTCACCTGCTTGCCTTAATGTTGTTCATATACTAGTATGGCCACAGGTGCACAGGTAGGGGACCAACCATCTCAGCCCTCATGCCTGCGTAGTTCCTGGAACACAGGGCCTTCAGTGCTATAACTGGGAAAGTCTAGCATATAAGTACTATACAACAGTCCAGGATGAGTGGTCGCCATTGGCACAAGTTTCTCAGGGCTGTAAACCCTTTGCCTGGAGTAGTGATTATAGGGGTATATAAACATTGTCAAAACTATTAACCAAAGCACTTAAAGATCTATGCCTTTTATTCAGTATAAATTGTCAGCAAAGGCTGAGTCTTTCTGCCCAGAGTGACCAAGAGTCAGGTCCTAAATAACTTAGACATAAGTAGAACAGTTCAGGGGTTAGAAGCTGATTTATCAGAGGCTGATAAATTTATGTATATTACACAATGATAAACAGTCTGAGGTCCATAGGTCTAACATTCCGATGCTAACATACACAATGTCAGTACTGATAGTCTGAACACTGCTTGATAGAATTGTTGGTTTAATGAAATCTTGAGTGCATTTGAGTATTGAGAAGTGTTATTTAAGCCTGTGTCCTGGAGACCTATCTGTGCAAAGGCATAAACATCTCTGACGGTCACATATATTAACTAACTTATGTTTTTTGCCCAAAAAAGTGGACCCTCTCATCTAAACCACTGGCCTCAGCACTATGAGTGGAACCTTCCTTCATTCTTCCCCAGTAAATACAGCGAGGCCTTTGGCCATGGCTTTGGCAGTGACTGTTCTGTAGGGTCAGGATCCTTAGAAGCAGAGGGGAGAGGAAGATGCAGTAAGCTTGCCCTGCGCATGCTGAACTTGCCAGCAGAGGCCCATGAAGCCAAACCAAGCTCAGCAGTGTGACTGTGCCGCAGCCACCTCTCTTCCCCATGGTTTTCCATGCAGAAAAGAGGGGTGTCTGCCTCCCCTCTTAGTATTCCTAAATGTCTTGGCTTTTGGCTCCTTCACCAGGTGATCGGCATGCACTACTTCTCTCCTGTGGACAAAATGCAGCTGCTAGAGATCATCACAACCGAGAAAACGAGCCAGGACACAACCGCCTCCGTTGTAACAGTTGGTCTCAAGCAGGGCAAGGTCCTCATTGTGGTTAAGGTAAGGAGCTGTGAATAGTGGCACATTCCCAAAAGTTCTAGAAAGGCTCGTGGTACCTCTCAGCTTATTTATTTCTGTTGTGGGGCAAGTGTCCCAGCTTCTGATATACTGTCCCTTGGTGGTCTCCACAAGGGACAGGTCGAAGTGGGAGTCTTGTAGCCATGCAAGATCCTAATGGAGTCCAAGAAATGGCCCTGCCTGACTACCCAACCCTGCTTCACTGTGGTTTAATAAAGGATTCTGATGGAGATTTTTAAATTTTGTTTTGTTTTGCTTTTTGTTTGGGGTTTTTGCTTTTTGAGACAGCCTTGATTTATTTTCCAAGTTGGACTTGAATTCATAGTGTAACCCCAGGCTGGCCTCAAACTCACAACAATCCTGCCTCAACTTCCCAAGTGCTAGGATACATAACACCCAGTTTCTGGTTGAATTTTTTTTTTTTCCCACTACTAGGGAACAAACTCTGGACATTGTCCTTGCCAAACAGGCACTTATGCCACTGAGCTATCTCCCTGGCCCTTGATTGAGATTTTAAATCACCTCAAATTTGAAATGATGAGCTGGGCATGGTGGCTTGTAATCCCAGCACTCTAGAAGGCTGAGGCAGGAGTATCACAAGTTTGAGCCCAGCCTGGGCAATGTGAAACGCTGTCTCAATCGAAAAAAATTAAGCTGAGGAGATGGGTTTGTCAGAAAGCCCTGGGTTCAATCTCCACTACCACCAAAAAAAAAACAAAAATAAATTGAAATGATGGCTGGGAAGGGGATTTCAGACACAGGTCATGTTAGCCAAAAGTAGCAGTGAGCTTGTCTCTCTTGGCAGGATGGACCAGGCTTCTACACCACCAGATGTCTTGCACCCATGATGTCTGAAGTCATACGGATCCTGCAGGTGCGGAGTGCTCTACAGAGGGCCTCATACCTCTCCCCCTCCAGTCCATCATCCAAACTGAAGATGTCCACGTGAGAGTCAGGCCCTCTCCTCGACTCTGCCTCTTCCCAGCAGGGCCTTTGGTGTGCTCCTCTTCCGCACAAAGTGGGGAGTGACAGGGTTGAGGCTGCACTAAATGGGTTCCTTCACCTCCCCTTCTTGCTTGGTCATGGCCCTCTGGGCACACTCTTGTCCACTGCTTCTGCCTTCCATCTGGGCAGAGACCTCAGGACAGCTGCTTGGTCAGACACCTACAGCCCGCCCAGGGCCAGCCAGGTCATTCCTTGCAGAAAAGGAGGGGCATCCTTTCAGCTGCGCTAACTTGTTAACTCAGGACTTGGGGAACCTGGAGTGTTGTAGCCCTCTTCCTTGGCAATAGTGACGTCTCTCCCTCCAGTCATGGTGCTGTCTGCCCTCTTGGCCACAGTATCTCCTTAGTACTGAGATTCAGTTTTGTTTTTTATGTATTTAGTACAGGGTCTCAATACACAGCTCTGACTTGTGCTCCTCCTGTTTTCAGCCTCCCCAGCACTGGGATTATAGGCGTGTGCCACACTACCTGGACTCAATGGCTGCCTCAGCACACCCTGGGGGTGGGGCCAGCACAGCATGTGGCGTTAGAGATCGAACCCTGGTCCCTGCATTTGCCTAAGCAGATGCTTAGTCTGCTGAGCTATCTCACCAGCTCTTAGTACGAGATTCAGAGTTGTACACGTGAAGGAAGTGGGTAATTTGTTCATCTCTCAATTTCTTTAAGGTGTTAAAGAATTTCCACTTGTGCTTCCCTGAGTGAAACAGTGCCCATCTCAAGCCTGGCCTGGTAGCACCAGGAAGAGAAGTGGGTTTTGTACAAGGCAGTGTCTGGGGCTAGGACAGGGAGCCTTTCAGGGAGGGAATTGAGGTGGCCTTGTCCTGAGGCCCCTGCTTCACTTCCTGTCCAGGAAGGAGTTGACCCTAAGAAGTTGGATTCCCTGACCACAGGCTTTGGCTTTCCTGTGGGTGCTGCCACCCTGGCAGATGAAGTTGGAGTGGATGTAGCACAGCACGTGGCAGAAGATCTAGGAAAAGCCTTTGGGGAGCGGTTTGGAGGTGGAAATGTTGAACTGCTGAAACAGATGGTGGCCAAGGGCTTCCTGGGTGAGTAGCCAGGAGGAAACCTGACCAGCACAATTAGGAAGTTCTGAACTGCTTCCTATACCCATAGAGCTGCAAAGGCCAAGAACCGATTGTAGGGCATTTCAAAAATGATTTTATGAGAAACTCCTGTCACATTAGGCCTATAGGTTACAGGCAAAAGGCAAAGATCTGGGCTTTTGGGTCTCTGCCACTACAGGGCCCAAGTTATGTCAGAGGGACAGACAACCTACCCACAGCCTCTTCTACATCTGTGGAAGTAGCAGCAAAGTCGCGGCTTGGCATGGGCCTCCTGGCCCTGGTGTTGACCATCTGGAGACAAACTCACCTAAGTGGACTTTCCATCCAAATACACAGATTTCTGAGCACCAGAAAGCACAGTTTGTGTGTGTTTGTGTGTGTGTGTGTGTTGTGTTTGAGACAGTGTTGCTAAGCTTCTCAGGCTGGGCTCAGATTTACAATCCTCTTGCCTCAGCCTCGCCCCAGAGGGCTGGGAGTACAGGAGTACACCACCATGCCCGGCTTCTGCCAGGTCTTCTGATGAGGACTAAATTGCTAGATTTGGCTAAGACCCCTGAACTCAGGAATGCAGAGAAGAAACTAGAGCCTCACAGGAGGCCAGCAGAGATGAGGCTTCTTGGCCAAGAATAAAGAGCAATAGTAACACTGCTGCCTCCTCTTTTAGGTCGTAAGTCTGGGAAGGGCTTTTATATCTACCAGGAGGGCTCAAAGAATAAGAATCTGAACTCTGACATGGATAGTATTTTTGCAAGTCTGAAGCTGCCTGCTAAGCCTGAGGTGTAAGTCAATTTGAATGGTAAATGGCATGGAAATGGATGTTGCTCTGGAAGCCCAAAGCTCCCTCGCCCCTCTTCATTCCCTTTATGGTCACCCAAACGGAATGCACAGAAGCTTGCACAGGGCTTTACAGGGACAAAGCTCTTGCTTATGCCCTCAGCCTCACAGGCACCAAAGTGAGAGGAGGCCAAGCCTGGAGTTGGCCATGCTGCTCCGGCCACCCCTGGCACGGCCCTGGAGAGCAGCTAGAACACTGTCCAAGCCCCCTTTATCTTCCTAGCTCTTTTCTTTTTTGAGCACCTGACCATTGATGGTGCCAGAAAATACTGATTATCCCCTGTGCGAGACCCTATTACAGGTACAGAGTTTCCTGTCAGGTCAGGATGGCCTTTTCCACAAGAACAGTGGGCGTGGCCTTCACTGGTCAAGCAGCTCCCAGCATCCACCTGTGCTTCACCCCTGCACTCATCCTGCCTGCCTCCCCCTGTTCTGGCTAAATTGCCCTTTCTCATCTGCAGCTCCTCTGATGAAGACATCCAGTACCGCGTGGTGACAAGATTTGTCAACGAGGCAGTTATGTGCCTGCAGGAAGGCATCTTGGCCACACCTGAGGAGGGAGATATTGGAGCA
>NDGM010830327.1:0-15000 GCA_002564305.1 Octomys mimax
AGGGGCCGGGGAGATGGCTCAGTGGAATAAGTGCTTCCCTGGCAAACGCAAGGGCCTGAGTTCTAATCCCTGGTTCCGCAAAAAAAGAAAAAAAAAGTAGTACCCCAGTTAAGCATGACAGTGAGCCCAGCATTCTAGATGGCTGAGGCAGGAAAATGATAAGTTCAAGTCCAGCTAGACAACTCAGTGACTTAGCAAGACCCTGACCCAAAATAAAAAATGAAAAGGAGCTCCAGATGTAAGGCAGTGTGAAGGTCCTGTGTTCAATGACCAGGCTCAGAAAGGAAAAAAGAGGTAGTTATCACAACAGCTGAGAAGCTTGAGACAGAGGAGGAATTTAGAGGAAATGGAAGCAAATCTCAAGTATCAAAGAGTAATAGTAGCAATTGGAGAAACTTTAAAAAAATCAATTTAATTAGCTTCATTTAGGGTCCAACTGAATCAAATGATAGAAGCTTCCCAGAATTCTGTCCTGAGACACTACAAAGAGGCAGGTGTCATATCTAAGGAGGGCTGACCATGGAAGTCCTTAATTGGGGAAGTATTGCAGTTACAAATGGCACATTTCACCCATTTGCTCTTCCTGTACAACTAACTCTTCGCAGATAAAATATAAGGCAAATTTTCTGAGTTTTCTTTCATACTACCAGTCTGATTTAGAGTAAGGAACTTCCAAGGAACACGAGTATATAAAATCAGAAAGAAAAAAGAAAAACGTTTGGAAGCTGGGACAGCAAACTTACTGACACTAGTAGCATAGATGTGTCCACAGTGAGCACCTCTGCGCTCTTGAGTGATCCTGCTCAGTATTAAGCCCCAAGAACCACCAGCCTAAATAAACCAGAAAGCCAAAGAAGACCAAGGCAAAAAGCTCTCTAGATAATGACGGTCTTCACAGAGAAAACCAAAAGCTGAGGGAAAGGGGGAAAAGCACACACAGTGACACACGAGGACGATCCAGAGCTCCACTTGCACTCTGGAGGAGAGGGAAGAGGGCAATGGGCAATCGCAGGTGCACCAGCACGGCCAACCCCACAGTGCTGCAAACACTGGAAGGAAACGACTCGCGGGCAGGCCTTACCTTTAGCATTTGAACAAAAAGCACTTAAAAACACGCCAGCCCCTAGGCTAACTCCACCATGTTTATCTCTCCAGCTTTCCACACTGATCAAAACCCAAGATGAATCTATCTTTAATGAGAGAAAAAAGGGTGTTTTCAAGTAACAACCATGAAACCATATAATTTTTTTTATTTACCTTTTTAGAAGGTGACAAATTTTTAGAAAGGAATGGAGCAATTTGAAAGAAAAAAAATCCATTTAACTTGCTCTCACTTCATCAGAGGCATAAACATGGAAGAAAGCGAAGGGGTTTCTTTTTCTGCCACAATTTACCAGCATGGAAAAGGTGATTGAATTATGTAAAAAAAGAAGCATAAACA
Source organism: Octomys mimax (assembly GCA_002564305.1). Taxonomy (NCBI): domain Eukaryota; kingdom Metazoa; phylum Chordata; class Mammalia; order Rodentia; family Octodontidae; genus Octomys; species Octomys mimax. Next base: position 1,442 of record NDGM010830327.1, read on the forward strand.
GGAGTTAGGAGAGTGAAATATGATAGAAGAATGTGTCATGTTTCAGAAAGTAAAAGAATACTACCCCAAAAAACTCAACATTGAAAATTATCAAACCACTTCAACAAACTGTGATTTAAAAAAATACCAGGAACTAGCCATGCATGGTGTAAGCGATAAAGCACAACGGGACTGCGCTGCTGAACTTAGTGTGTACTGGTGGCTAGCGACACCAGCGCCCCAGAGCCACACCACCCCCACCCGAGCGGCCCACTCCGGGGAGCGGGAGCGGCCCGGGGAGGAGGCCACGCCGCCGCTAAGGCCTGCCTGCCCGCGGAAGCCCAGAGGCTCATGCGGTCGCCCGGGAAGCCCTCGACCAACCGACCGAGGGGCTGCCGTCGCGCACACTACACCGAGCCGAAGAGCAAGGAAGCGCGCGGCTTTCTGTGCAGGCAAAACTGAAGGCGGCAAACGGGAAAACATACTCACTTCTGCCATTCCACATGGCAAGAGCTTTCGCCACTCAAACATAAGTCACACTGTGTATCACTCAATTCTCCCTCCAAGCCTAAAAAGAAAAAAAATGCCTAAAAATTCATATGAAACAAAAGCATACGAAAATGATTTCTATGAGATAGACTGCGCCTCCACCCCAGAAGCACAGAGCTCACCTGGGACAAGACCTCGAGGAGGTGGAGAGCTGCAGCCAGCCCAGCAGCATGGCAGCTCAGGGCGGGCCACAGCCCCCGCTGGCGTTGGCTCTGCACACGGTGGTGGGGAGGTAAGTGAAAAGGGGTCCTACACTTTCTTTGGGGATCTTAGAAAACAATGCATTTTCTTCTTAAGTGAATTAGCTTATTCCTGAAATCCAGCAGCGAGGGAAGCTTCAAGGGGAAGCTTCGCAGACAATAAAACATCGTAACAATGGTGAGACACAAGAAGAAATCTTCCTTGGTGTAACCCTGGAGCAGCTTCCGTCTCTGCGTCACCTGGCCATCAGCAGGGCTACGCACGTCCCGCCTGCTCTCCTCGCTCTAGTGCGATCCGTTGCGTCACTTGTGCAGGTGAGCAGGAGGCTCACACGCCTACCCGTTACGTCTCGGGTGAATTTCAATCCTTCACAGCCAAGCTCCAAGTTGTCCAGCTGCTCAGTGAACGTCTCTTTAGGAAGCAATGCAAGCTGTTCTCCTTGACTACAGCCCTCCCCTAGCCCGGCCATGCTCTGCAGGGTCACCACTCTATGCTCCCTGACAAGGACTCTCTGCCATACAGCATGATTAGAAGTCCTATTTCTCAAAGCCAGGAAAGCCTGTCCACTCCTGCTTCCCAGTCCTTCAGTTATCCCCCCACACCGTCCAGATCATTGCTAGTGAGTGCACACTTGGACCTTCGCGCTAATCCATAAGTGATAATCCATTTCAATCTGCCACACTCCATCGCTACTGCCACACAGCACCCACCCACTGTCCAACGCGCTCTCCCAGGTGATGTTTAGCGTTCCCCACAATCACCAATTAACGTTCTTTCCAGGCCCTCTGCACTCCAGCTCCGACTTGCCTTTCCAGCTTCATTTTCTTCTCCTCCTCCTTCATGAAAAACACCCAGCACACAGTCTAATTAGACCATCTGATGTCTCTCGCATGCTGTCTTGGGCTCTCTTCACTTCACACAGTTCTCTTGATACTCTTTTTGAAATACCTCCTTTAGTCCACCTTTGAGGGTCCCTCTTTCCTGATCACGCTTGTTCTGTGAACCCTCTCACCCTCAGGAGGAACAGAGCGGCTCTGTCGACTTCCAGCGCCCTGGAACCCGCACGGTCAGCAGCACTCTAGGCTCCTGCTCATGTCTTCTCTCCCTCCTAGCAAGACATAACTTACTGCCTGTCTGTGCCCCGACTGTAACTAACATAGTACTTTACATCTATCAGACAGTCCACCAATTTAGGATAAATATACTATAAATCAATCTCTCTAAATTCAGAGTGGCAACAGCAACACATTTCAAGTACAGCAATTTTTAACTATACTGCTATTTTATCTCATATTCAGTTAATCCCATTAGTCACTGAGGGACCAATAGTTCCTGTTATATAGAAATTCAAGATGCAAAGAACATATTCTTTATGTACAAAGCTGCCCTCTAAGTATAAGCCAACCTGCAAAGGCTCATAACTAACTCAGCGCCATGCTTCTGCCTGGCGTGTGGGTCCTGAGAAGACACTCCTCAGAATGGACCTGCCGTCCTTCTCACATTTTCCTCATTCCCTTTATCTCAGGCTATCTCTAGAAACTAATGAAGTAAGCTTCCAGCAATAGGCAAAACGCACAGCCCCCTTATAAGTCAAGAAAAACTTGCTTTGTTGCACAAGTTGTCAATATATTCCGAAATTTAAAGAACAGAATAATAAAATAAAAATGACATAGACTGCCTCCTGAATTAAAATTTATGAGGTGTTGGGAATGGTTGCAGGTATGAAAACATCCATTATTATGAATGGCTCTTTAAAAATTTGTATTGATTGCCATATACCTGGAAAGAAAATAATCAACTCATTATACTACTCTAAGAAAGGAACATATTTCTAAGATACTATGAAATTAGTTTACAGTCAGTTGAGGAAAATTTTCCATCCCTAAACAAACTTGTTTTAAACCAAGGTGTGTGAACTGTAGCCTTCAGGCCAACCATTATCTTGCTGCCTGCCTTTGTAAATAAAGTTTTATTGAAATTACAGCCATGTTTGTTCCTTTACATATACAACTGTGTTGGACCTACAAAGCTTAATAGTTATTACGGAAATTATACATCTGCCTGAGATATTTGTGAGCTGCTCTCCACAGAAAAGCTTTGACAAACTCTATTTTAATCTGCATAAAATGTGGCCTCTGTTCCCAGCAATATCACTTCCAAAAATCACCTGGAAGAAAAAACCATCCAAGTGCACAAGCAAGGATGTTCATATTGAAGTGACACTTTTTAAGTTCACATACCCAAAAAACTAAATAAATCATGACATGATGTCCCGCTAAGAAAGTTAAAAATTTGTCTCTTCTTCTTCTTTTTGGTGCTGGAGGGTGTAACTGATTTTTACAGGTGTTGATGACACTGTACCACTCAGCTACATAGATCTGTAATCTTTTTATGAAACTAGCATCTGTCCATACATTTATATAAGTACACCTGTGAAGATAGGTAACTGAAAATGCTAATGTTTTCTAGCTATGGTTTTTAAAAGTTTTCTTTCTTTCTAATTTTCTTATCTGTGCGATGTGTATCTTTTCTTTAAGCTGTAAAAAAAAGGTTTGAAAGTATTAAAAATTGAAATCTGTGCAACGCTCATGTTTTCCATTTTATAAAACTCTAGCTGTTTTGGGGGGTTTATTTTTTCCCAGAAAGCTGAGAGAGAGAAAAAAGAAACCTACAAGAGTATTTTTGGACTTTCCTTTTAATTTGGCTGGAGGCCCTTCAGTTTTATTTTTACTATTTTTGTTTTTGTTTTATAGACTTAAAGGTTCTAAAACTAGAACCAAAACCCTTAACATCTATGAACTGTTATCCTCACTCTGAATGGCAACCTAAAGGATGAATTTTTTTAAGTTCCTCACAAAGGCATGCATGGGTTAGTTGGAAGAGGAAAGGTTAATAGAAAAGTCTCTTGATAGGAATGTATTAATTCAATCAGTTACTTGCTTCTGGCTTACCATAAAAAGGTTCATAAAGTAACCAAAAGCCACATAAGATTTTAGAATTATGCTGCTCAGTGACTGATTCTCACTGGAGTAAAAAAAGAGAAATCTCTCTCTACCCTCACTTTGTTCAGCAAAAGTAAGTTCCTAAAAGATTGGCACAAGTCATATTTAACTAATAATTGGAAAAGCCGAGTATGTACATGAGGCAAGAATGGGAGCCCTGTGCCATGGGAGATAAACACGTACTGAAAGAATACCAAATAAAGCTTGCAAACTACAACAGCAACTGACAAAAGTAGCAGCTGGTAATAACAAGAGCTCCCCAGCTCTGTGCCAGATTTTGCAAGCATCATTTCTAAGCCCTATTTTATGAATGAGGTAACTGAGTTTCAAGAAGGTTACATAAATTTCCCAAAATGATATACAGAAATCAATTCAAATGCAGCTAGAGCTGGCTGGTAAGTCTGGATTTTCCCTGTTTTAATGACAGAAAAACTACACAGGACTTCTAATCAAATACTACATATGACTCCAATATAAATTCTGTGGGAAAAAAAATAAAAATAAAAAAAAAAATAAATTCTGTGGGTAGATACTAAATGTAAACCCCCATATAAATATAGCAGGTAAGAAAATTTGAAATTTTTATAAAAGATATTACAAAACCATGTCAATTAATGTTTCATTTGTTTTAAAACTATTCCTTTTTATATTTCCCTTGTAAAATCAACCTATTTTCTCTGTCCTTAATTTTACCCACATATGTACGCACGATACATGTTTACCTTTTACAAATGTTGTAATATACAGCACCAAAATCTTTCTGTATTTTCAAGCTGAGGTAGAATTTGTATATATCTGTAGACAACAATTCCAGTTAAAACAGAGAATTGGCTTTTTAGGGTTTTTTTTCAAGAGAAACAGAGGATTTTCTATCCTTTAATTCCTGGAGTACAGTCATTAGAATATGGTTTTCTACCAACTAGTTATTACATGGGTCCTAGATAGAGCGCTAAAAGGTAGAATTCTGTAGCTTTCTCCCTTTCTCATTTATAGCAAATCTGATTTTTATCAGTTCTACATATTAACTTCCTTATAAAAACTAATTTAAAAGGAAAAAATGTGGATTTGACAACTCATTTTTTTTTCTTAAACAGGCAGTATAAATTATAGATAAATGAAGAATGTGGCGGAGGAAAGCAAAGGCTTTGAGGCCAGTCTTGGTGGATACAGCTTTTTTATCTTTATTTCCTTAGCTAGAAAATGATAGAAAGGGCACTTGCCCTTAAAGCTTTTGCAAGCAGAAACAATGCAATGACACAGATACCACGCACCGCACCTTGTGGACACTAAAAGGTAGCTACAAAATTATTCGTCATCAATTCTCATTTGTGACTACTCCTAACTACCTAAAGTAAACTCGAAGCCAAATGTTTCTTTTAGGTCTTATGATGCAATATGCTCACATTTGCTCTCTTAAGAAAGGAGAGATTAAACAAAATAGCACTGATCAAAGATGACCTATGAAAATACAATTTTCATACTATAGAAAAACACATTTTTATATAAAAACATAATAAGAAACAATACAAGCAGCACACTACCTTACTCAACAAACATACCAGGTATTTCACTACCCTACACAGGCATTATAAAAGATTACAAGACAGACTACTGTACTGCCCACATATACACGTATGCCGCGTGCTGTTTAATTTAGTCCTACACAGTGTAAATATTACTAGCTTCTTTATGATTTTAATTCTGTGATTAGAAGCTTTCACAAAACTGCAGAGAGGATGGGGTCTTACAGAATCACTTTTAAGCACTATTTCCAAGTGCTAATGAGTGTACAAATGGAGTCTTAATGCAAGCAAAAGATTCGATCTGATGTTACAAAGGTGAAGAGCCCCCGACAGGACCTGCTCTGGTTGCCTCTGCTCCACCTTCTCCTGCAACAGCTAGTGCAGAAATGACCGCCTCACTGACCCCCTGGGGGCCAACCCGAGAACTCTGCAGTCAGTGCTGCACGCTGATGACCTGGGTCTCGTCCTTTTGTGCGCACAAGTGGAATTTAAGCACTTCATTCAAAGGTGTTCTCCCTACCTCTGTCATTTCTAAGATTTCAAACTTCCCAAAGGGAAAAGCAACTGAGAACACGCTGATGCAAGCGAGGGCCAGCGTGCTGCGTGTCTCCTGCCAGCCCAGCTCACAGTGCTGTCTCCTCCCATCTTCCCAACAATCTCCCAAGTTCTCTTTCTTTTCCTATTTTAACAGTGAAGAGAACAGGCGAGGAAAGGTGGCTCAGGGGTGGAGCACTTGCTACCATGCTTGAGACTCTGAGTCCAATCTCTAGCCCACAATGGGGGTGGGGGAGCAGAGGACAGAAAAGAAAGCAGGCTAAGTAAGGGCGGGCGATGTGACTTCTAGGTTGTCATGAGGCTAAGGCAGGCAGCGAGCACCTGAACTCAGGACAACTCTCCTCTAACCCACAAAAGCCCCCAGGCCAACCAAACACAGTCCCCAACACAACAGGGACAGAAAAATATTAACAGAACAAGTGGTGGTGCTTTTAAGAAAATCTGACTGAAAAAAAAAAAAAAAAAAAAAAAGATTCTCAGCCAGCTGAAATTTTCTTAGATGGGAAATGTGATACTGGAGCAATTCCACTCTTCTTGTTTTATGAAAGGAAACTTTAATAAATCAAACTGGAAAGGGCTCGACACAACTGCAACAAACTTTTTATAATTTAAATTTTCAGATGATTTAGATATACAATATTTTTTCCTTAATTTTCTTAGTTGTCCTACAACTTACAAAAAAGAATTAACTTTGAAAACTGATGGTCAAGAAAAGTAGAAAATTTTAAAATTCTAAACGTAAAATTCTCCTGAAGTCACATTTTGTAACTTACAACTAAAAACAAAAATCACCAAAAGAAAGTTGCTGTCATCGCATTACCAGATCCAACAAAGTGAGAAGAAATGTTTACTGAAGCAATCTCTAAAATGTAAGGAAAAATAATGAATGCACTTCCAATTACGGGGCAATATCCACATATAGATCTTAATTTTGCTATACTCAATCCCTTGTTGGCTTAAGGCATCCCATAAACCCTGTCAAAACAGTTTAAAAAAAAAAAAAAAAAACCAAACTTACAGACACCAGTACTTAGATTAAACTCAGGAGGTCTATCTTGACAAAAATTATAGAAATACATGTATCAGGTACTTAAAACTCTACATGTAAAGAGAATACACCAACGCGCACTCTTCTGTTCTGCAGTGTCAAGCTAAATTTGTTATGTAACTCTTTAAAGTGTTAACTTATCAATAGAAAACTGTCTCCGTTTAGCAGTTCTACAAGTTTTCCTTTTAATTATTTGGCAGTTACGCCAGCTTGCACACACACAGGCACACATCTGCATCATATACATAGTGCATGATACAGGTGGATATTTAAGGGGGAAAAGCCTCCCAAGGACATGAAAATATTTAGGTTTGAACACGCAGATAAACAGGCAGGTCAAAACTAAAATTAAACTCATTATGGTATTTTTTCTTAGGGAATCCTAAAATTATACATATTTCTCCTGCTCATGGGGGGGCATCAGTTATATGAATATTTTATAAAAGCAGAATGTAAAATCAGAAAGCTGTTCCACACATCCACATTTTAATTTATTAGGAATTAATTTGACTCAGATCAAATGAGGAAACAGTCCAAAACCTCATACGTCACATGCACAATTACAGCTGGAGTCAAATCATACAGGGTCTCAGTAACCTTAGCCCTAAGACCACTGAAATGAGATGGCCAAGATTCCCCTGGAGAGGGGCATGGGGTCAGCGACACCCCAAAAATGAATACAGTCTGCAACTACCAAGCCCAGAAAGCCCCTAAACGCCTGCAGTGCTTGTGTGGTTTCACAACAAAGTCCCTTTATAAAATCCATAGCCCAGATAACTTACATTCTTAAATAGCCTCACTTCCAGAATTCCTCATTTTAAATCACACTGGAAACCTCTGGCTGCACCTAAATTAGAACAGTTCAGTTTAGTCCTTCCAAATGCCAAGAAGGGGTGAGGGGAGGGAGACCATACTTCAGTTTGTTTTGCTTTAAACTCCTCAGACCTGCATTCCAAACTGTATCCCTCTGACTAATATAAGTCATTATTACAGAGAAACAGGGGGAAGGGAGCCAGGGAGAAGGAAGGAAGGAGTAGGAATGGTAACATACAGTACCATGAGCTGCAGCAGCCTCCCAGCCAGTAGTGCAAGGCTAGCATCAGTCCTAGCCGGCAGGCAGACAGCAACACTCAGCCTGGGAAGGGGACAAGGACGGACGCAGACCTGGAGGGACAGGCCTCTCCTGGGCAGTTTACACAGGAAGGCAGCTCAGCTTCTTTCAGGCACTTTCCTCCTCTCCATCTCCCAACTTCTTTGCATGTGTCTTGTCATATTTTCTTCAGCTTAATTGTCCAGACTACAAGACTTTAAACAGCCAGTTTAGGAAAAGTGAAACCCTTCTAAGTGACCATCACAGCAAATCAGCCTCACGCGGGTGGGTAAAATTTTCCAAGGGAAGTGTTCTTCTGATAGTTCCTGAGTCTCTAAGTCACCCCCACACCCCACCCCCAATCCCAGCCGCCACACACACTCCCCTGGAGGGCTAAATGCACCGTGGCAATAAAACATTCATGCGACTTGGAATTTTAACACAATGCCATTTCCCTAGTTTAACCTGAAAGGAATGCACTAGTCACAACAGACTACATCATCCTGCCATTAAACGCTGCCAAGGAACCGCTTTTTTGGCCTCGCTGGGCCAGCTCTGACGGGAAAGGAGTACACAGACCCGCACAGTGAGCACAGAGGGGCCACCTCTGCTTCCTCAGTCTCATCCAGCAACGCCCCGCTCTTGAACGTGACCCCTGACCCCCTGCATTGTGACCAGCTTGTGAGGCATGTGTCACCCTGGAACTTCTGCACAGCCACACACTGTGCGGGCCATTTGCTGCCCCAGTGCAACAATCGCTTTGGACGGCTGCCCAAATGCTTTCTTCTTACTACTGCTCCTCTTGGAAGTACTGCATCTAACGCAGAGAGGCTTGCCGCTGCAGTGGCATCATGTTGTGGTTTACCATGTCTTATTTCCTTTGCTTCTTTCGGACTTTTTAAAAACAAACTTTATAGTCACATTCATGAGTAAGTCACGATCCTTCACAAACGGCTTGCTTTGGGAACTGCCTAGCAAAGGTGTCACTTCTTTCACATTTAAGCAACATTTAATTTAGACTGAAAAATACAAAAACAGAAATAATCCAGATTTCTCCTGAGAATTTTACAGAAAAATTCGAACATGATGAATTCTGGAACATGTACTCAACCACTTCATGTAGCTAAAATACCACAAAACAACAGCACTAGAACAAACAAAACAAAAAACCAAAATTATTAATTTATTACTTGTGCAGCATTCTTCCAAGTAACATAAATGTTAAACTAGGAAAAGTGTATGTATACCTGGTTAAAAACTCAAAACATATTGAAAGGGCCAGGGGCTGGGCCTACCTGCACTCCCTGCACTAAGATGCTGAGGCAGGATGGCTGCGAGCGCAAGGCCAGCCTGGACTGCACAGCGAAGCCCTGTCTCAGAAAGACCAAATAAAGTGGGCGGGGCCCTCAGTGGGAGAGCATCTGTCTAGCTAGCACAGGACCCGGGTCCAATCCACAGCACTTCAAACATTAGAATCACATTAAAGTTTGCATACTGACATGGTGGGCACAGTGACTCAGGAGGCCTAAACAAGAGGACATACGAGACCAAAGCACACACGAGCAACTTAGCATGACCCTGTCTCAGAACAAAATTTTCAGACAGGCCAACAATAGAGCTCAATCCTAGAGCATTTTACCTAGCACGTGGGAGGCCCAGGGTTCAACGCCCAGTGCTGGGGGCGGGGCCTGCGGGGAGCAAGAAAGAAAAGAAAAAGGAATGTAATATGTTCTTTACTTGAGCCTTCGTTCCTTTTATTTGGCAACATTTGCGCTGGAAGCCTGGGGCCAGGCACGTGTAAACTAAGCACTCTCAGACTAAGCTTCTCCCCATTTTAGGGCTCTGAATTTTTCAATCTGTTGGGATTTCAACTCAGCCCTTTTTGTGTTTGTTTACTGCACCAATGCAGCCATATGTAACCAATCAAAACAGAGCCAATTTTGAAACCACAGTTTTGCATCCCTGAAGCATCCCTTCCACTTCCTTCACCTACTAGAGTACACCTCCCACCTTTTCCCTTACGATATTAACTTATTTCTCCTTCATAAACTATTTTATATGGGGCGCTTTCCTGCACAATACTGTTCTCTGATTTTGTCTCAAACCTCCTCCAAATTTGCTGTCCCTGCCAGTTCTAACCAGAGCAGGTTTCCTTCTCACTCTGAACCTGAGCTACAGCCAGGCAAGCTGTGGTCATCCATCCCTCCAGAAGGCAGAAGGGATTCCAGCCCGACTCCTGGAGGGGGGCTATGTCCCCTCCCAGTTACAAATGAAAACATCTTACTTCACCTAAGGAACTAACCTAAAATACAAAATGCTGATCTCAAAGCAAGTTAACATATACATATTAAAAAACTAAACTGTCTTCTTTAGCATCATTTTTATCTCCTTAGTAGCTGGAATTAATCTTAAGCTCTAGTTAAGACTTTTTTCTCATTTCTTCCTTCAGACAGACATTATCAGGCCTTGAAAAGTCATTGTAATCCCTTCACTGAAGCCAAGCCATGCTGACTGGAGAAGAGAGCAATTAATCAGGAAAAAAATTACATTTGATAGGGGAATCGACCCAACACAGAAGCAAAGGTTATCCAAACCTATGTAAAACATTTCTATTTCAAAATATATGCTAAAGTCAAACTGTCAGTTTAATCCATATGAAATACACCAATGTATATAATTTTAATTCATTTAATTCATTGTCACTGCATATATTCAAATTCAATTTTGATGTCAGGAGAACTATCAAAACTGAAGACAAAACCATGTAAAAACCATAAGATTTGAATTTACAGAAGAAAAATAAATACATAAATCAATAAAATTTACAGAAGATAATCTCTTATGAAACCAAACAGGCACACTCTCCTTGTATTAACCAACACAGTAATCCCAAAGTCTCTAGGACCAAGACCCCAAAGAAGAAAGCAGCGCAGATGTAATGGCAGGAACCTGAGCCCTGAATGCTCCTCAGCATCATGATGTAAATGCATGCCCTCCAAGACCCTCTGGAGTTCTCGGAACAGGTCCCTAAAAGAAGGGATGAACCATCTCATTTTATTTCTAAACAAACTGTCAACTGACTTTATACTCAATTACAGCTATGTTAGTGACAGATCACCTAACAGGAAACCACAGCATGCTACAAATACCATAGCGGAAAAACACTCCATGAAATTGGGACAAAAAGAAAGAAATTATACCAATACAAACAAGCATCTGAATCAGAATACAGAACCTGCTGAAGAAAAAAAAAGTCACTAAAACGTGAAGTTACAAAAATCAAATGCTTTGCAGAAATACTAACTTATCACAGTAGATAAATTAAAGATTATCAAATCAGTGATAATGACTGATAATTTCAATTTTCCTTGAAATAAAGAAAACTATTATGTTTAATGACATTCAGAAGTAATTTAAAGTTCTGTAAGTTACTTCTAAGTTTCTGGAAAGCAAATAAGTGAGATTTTTCTTACCAACTTCTATTACAAAGAGGACATACACATGGAAACACTTTTATTTCTCCGCCACAACACTACATTTGGAAAGGTGGGATTGGCTACACCAACCCAAGCGCACAAGTAGTTAAAGGTACAGGAACACTGAGTGAGGGAAAACCTCAGAGATGAGAAAGGAAATGAGAGGTACAAACAAACAAACAAACAAACAAAAGAAGGATGAAAAAGCAGAGGTGAAGGATAAAAATCAAAATGAGCAGCAAGCAACAGAGTAGGGCGGTGAGAAGAAGGGAGACTGAGATGGGCAGGCTCAGAGAGGAAAGAAGCAGAGAACCCCAGAGCAAAAAGACCAGGAAGACTGATGAAAAAGAGACCTGGCAGGGGAGAGAAGGAAGGAGCCCCACAACAGCACCGTGATCAGGCAGCTGGCCGGAGATGCTAATTCAGCGCTTTAACAAATCAATGCCACTTGAAAAGTACAATGCAGCCCTCACTGGGTGGATGTCAGGGGAATGAGAAAATGCATTCTCAAGTATTTCACATTAAGAGGGAATAATGTGTTAATTTATAACTCTTCACCCTATACACTTGGATTATCTATCTGTGTCAGCGATTTGACTTCTTAAATTTATCAAAAACACACGCAAAGGGAGGCAGCTCTGGCCTCACCATTGGGAAATGGAGGTGCAGGAAGAGCTGTCCTGCACTACTGTTGTTCTTCTACTTTTCTACTTGGGATGAAGCCTGGGGCTGGGGGTGGGGGCAAGGGAAGAGCAGAGGAGGAGGGGGACTGCCGGTCCAGTCACTGCAGCAACCAGAGAGTGTTCCCTTAGCCTGTGGTTGATTGCATTAGGTACCATCCGTCAAAAGTGACACCAAAGAGATGGAATAACTTGAATCAGCAACCTGAGCTACCATCATCAGAATTTACCTCACAGAAACTTACTTAAGTTTTCTCAGCATATCCAGCAGCAGAGAAGCTGCTGACAACCAGGGTTGTAATTAAACAGCACTTTCTCAATGCCATCAGAGCCCCATAGACAAGAGAGAGCAACATAGCAGGGGAAAGAACACTAGAACCATTATTATGTTTGGTTGATTTTGACACAGGAAAGAGAAATGTTAAAGAGCTGACATCCTATCAAGTGCTTAGAATACTTTTTAAGAAAAGCTTATTTTATAAAACATAAAATTCTTGGAATTATTTCCTAATTATGCCTTAATGTAAATTTTAATGAGAGACAGTAATTTTGTTGTGAAAATTAGTGCATTACCAGCATTTTCAAGGTATAAGCATTGCAAACCTACAAAGGCAGGTGTGTTAAACTTTTGGAACAAACAGAAAGCAAGTTGCAAGACAATGTTCAAAACTGCATCTTCAAAGATGTAAAGGGGAGCGAGGAATGGTAATCCCAGCTTCCCAGAGGAGGAGGCAGGAAGAACACATCTGAGGCCAGCACACCCAACTTACGAAGACTCCACCTCAAACCAGAAGTGGAAAGGGAACTACAGATGCAGTTAGCACAGTGTCCCTTGGGGTCAGTTCCCTGTTAGTTGGGGGCAAAGACCTGACAGGAAATGGCCCCACAAGAAGAGCAAACCCTAAGCAGCCTGACAGGTGCACACTGAGGCTGCCTGTACTAGGAGCAGTGTCTTAGGCTCCTCTCCCGGTGTAGTTTTACTTGCCACTTGTAGAACTGCAACACAGACATTCTCTCATTTTGGGTATTCAAATGCAAATGAATGGTGATGAATGGAAATGAGATGCTGCACATGATGGGCAACATTCAACATTTAGTAGGATAAAAAAGGCAAAGTTACCTCAGTCATTGAAGCTGGAATCTCTTCCCTTAAACTGGAGACAAAAGGAAATGAAAAGACAAAGATGGACCTTCTACTTGCTTCTACTGGCTACATACCGATCTTACTGGTAACAGAAAGCAAATGTTCTATCAATCTCAGGTTTTGCATCTTTGCTATGGTATAGTGTCACACAGGGTCAATTTTTTAAAGGAATATTGATTAGAAATTAAAGTTACAATACCCAGAAATGGTACAGCTACACTCAAAGGGTCAAAATACCCAACACAGTTTACTTAATAAATGTTTCATTTTTTTCAAAGGAGGTAATTAATGAAGTATTTCCCGTCTCAAATA
>NDGM010830437.1:0-10484 GCA_002564305.1 Octomys mimax
AAACATTAGCAATTAAACAACTTTTAAAACAGTTAAAACAGGTAAGTAATTATTTCTGCTATATCTTAGGATAATAGAATGGTTGAAGGAAAAATTTCTTTTCACAACAGCATTTCAGTAATTAAGGTGATAAGGTGTGAGAGAATACAACCTCCACTGGTGAAGAAAACATAGGCAGTGGTTATGGAAAGCTGCTGTGATCATACAGACACCCAGAAACGATGCACCCATGGGTGCAGCTAACAGAACTATACACGCAATATACTTGCCAGAAAATAAAATCTCAATTTGAGAAGACTCTAGATCTACTTACCAGTTTACAGGGAAGTAGGGAAGAAAAGAACATGTTAAATGACACCATTGGAGTGCAATGATCAAAATCCAGACAGTGGAAACTATAAGTCAAGCAGCCAAGTTTTGTCAACCAGTTACATTGCTGGATAAGAAAGAAAACTACAGATTTAAAAGGATTAAGGAGACATGTCAATCAGTTGGAGTATTATGACTTTGTTTTGAGCTTGATTTAAGCACACTTAAAAATAAACGAGAATAAAAAGTCAACAGTAACTAGCTACTGAGGAATTATTGTAATTTTTTGATGTGTAATGGCATTAGGTTATGCTGTTATGTCTTCTTGAGTCTATATTTTGGGGAAAAAATCAATAAAATGGCATAAGGTCACTTTTATTCCAAAATAATCAATGGAGGAGAATGTGTGGAAATATGGGTGAAAAGAGATTCTCTAGGGATTCATAATAGAAGGTGGGTGGCATAGGGAGACTGATTATTTTCTTCTATTTTTGTATTTGCTTGAAATTGTCCCTATTAGAATACCTTATAAGATAAAAGTATAAGTATAGTATCTGAAGCTAATTGTTAGCCACTAGAAAACTCAAACATCTAATGTAAGTATCAAAAATCAGGCAAAGGAAGCAGAGCCTGATGGGAGCTTGTTTACCCCCTACTCACCTTTCTCATTCCCATGGAGTAGAGACCCCAGCCACTGTTTACTGCAGGAGGGCCAAGGCACAGAGTCATAGGAACTGACGCAGAAGTTCGGAGATAGCCATCAAAACACTTTAAAGTCTCATTTTAACAAAAAAGGAGAGAAGAAAATGGTGAATTTTCTTTCTCATTTTATATTGTATTGTCTGTTTTTGATTTGTTCATATATTTCTTTTTAATTGTGCTAAGATCTGTATAACAGAAAAATCACATAAACACATTTTAAATGTCCAAATCAGCCTTATCTGGTGTGTTTGCAACCTTGTGCTCTCTTTTCCACCTCCCATTTCCAGAACTGTTTCTCGTCCCAAACAGAAACTCACTAAACAATAACTCTCCCCTCTCCTTAGACCCTGGTAACCTCTATTCTGCTTTCTGTGTCTCAATTTACCTATTCTAGATGCTCCCTAAAGCTGGAATTATGTGGTATTTGTCCTTTCATGTCTGCATTAGTTCTCTTAGCAGAATGCTTTCCTGGTTCATTTATGTCATGGTGTGTATCAGAATGTTGATCCTTTTCTAGTTGTGGTAAAATATACATAACAAGACATAGCATTTTAACCATTTTAGGACAACACATTGCCCTTAGCTATGCATGCATTACTCTGCTCTTGCCATCATCCATCTTTAGAACTTCTTCACCTTCCCAAACAGAAACTCTGCACCTATCAAATAATAGCTCCCCATTTTTTTTTCCTGCTATCCCCTGGGGCCTGCTCCTGTGAAACTGTCTCCTGGAGGTTATCTCATGTTAGTAGAATCATGCAGTTTTTGTCCTTCCATGTCTGGCTTGTTTCACTTAGTACAATATTTTCAAGGTTCAGCCACGTTGTAGAATTTCAAGCCTTTTAAGTGTGAATTCTATTTATGCACCATATCTTCATTCACTTGTTGAGAGACATTTCTGTTTTTTTGGATGTTGTCAATAATGCTGCCGAAATCTTGGTGTGCAAGTATCTGTCTGGGTCTGTGCTTCAGATTCTTTTGAGTATATACTTAGAAGAAGAATTGTGGGACCATATGAAATTCTATGCTTAACTTTCGGGGGAACTCCTGAACTGCTTCCCACAGCAGTTGCACCATTTTATAGTCCCAGTAGTAATTCAGAAAGCCCCAATTGCTGTAACATCTCTAACAGCACTTGCTATTTTTTGCTTTTGTTTGTTTGTTGTTTGTTAAGTAGCTACCCAAATAGCTATGAAGGAGTATCTTACTGTGATTTTGATTTGCATTTCCTTAATGACCAGTGATGTTGGACATTTTTCATGTGCTTATTGACCAGTTGCATATCTTCATTGGTAAAACATTTACTTGTATCCTTTGTCCATTTTTAATTTGATTTTATGTTATTAAGTTGTTGGGACTCATAATATATTCTTGGCATTAATTCCTTACTATAGATATGATTCACAAATATTTTCTCCCATTTTGGTATTTTCTTTTTGTTCTGTTAGAGTGTCTTTTCATGGGGAAGTTTTTCATTTTGGTGAGATCTAGTTCATGCATTTTATTTTTCTTTTCCTTTCTGAAGTTCGGTGTCATATCCAAGAAACTGTCAAAGCTAATGTCATGCAGCTTTTTTCTCACATTTTCACTACGATTTTAACAGTTGTGCCTCTTATGTTTAGGCCTTTGACCCATTTTTGGTCATTATGTATTTTTATTTTATTTTATACATAATGTAATGTGAAAGTAGAACTGTTACTTTAGGAGTTTAGTAGTAAACATAAGAAAATAAGCTGTAAAATTATTTAATGTACCTAATTCAATAAGATGACGGTTATCTTTTTGAAATTATTATTTGAAGAAATGGAAAAAATTCAGTTACCTTTTTTGATTTTTATCGTTAGAAATTCCTGTCTTTGAAAATTACATTGTTCTACCTTTTCCTCCTTTAGTTTTGCAGTGGCCTTCAGTTAAATTGCATTGGAAAGTCCAAAATAGACACTGATTCAAAGGTCAGCAATGACTCTTCCCCAGTGCTCTGGAAAACCTCAGAAGCAGGTGGCTTCCAGCCTGTGCGTTATGAGGAAGGTTAGTTTCTCATTTGGTCCAAAAAGAGGGACAAAAATAGACTCTGGGAGTCTAAGGCACTAGGCACAGTGATGGGACTGGGCACAGCCCACTAACTGCGGCACTAGATGTTGATCGCTACCAGGATGCACAAGAGGGGTCCCACGATGAGGGTGGAATCTGGGCCCTCTACTGGCACATGCCCAGCTTGGGCAGTGAGGACCTCTGCAAGTTGGTCCTGATCTGACCTTCTCTCCTAGTCCTTGAAAGCTCTGTGCCTGCGCATCTAGAGTGGTGTTGCACCCTGGGCTCTGGCAGGTACCAATGGCCATGCACATCAGCCACTCACTTCAAAGGTTTTTGCCCTACGACCATGGACTGTCCATACACCCAGCCTGTGAAAGCAATGACAGCTGCCTTTTACTGAGCACAGAATTGATGTTATGTTGCCCTGTCATCTGATTCTAATAATAACCTAGGAAGGTGGGTGATTTTAGTCTCATTTTACAGATGAGGATACTGAGGGTTAATCATCAGATTTAAGATACTGCAGTTAGAATGCAAACTGAGTCCAGCTGGACCAAGGCCATCTCAGTATGGCCTTGTATCATATAACAATGTTTTAGACAATATATAATAGTGGTCCCATAGGTTGTACTAGAGCAGAAATTTTTCTGTTTTCTAGTGAGATTGTGGCTGCCATACTGCCTCAGCATAATCTGTTACTCAAATGTTTGTGGTGACATGAATATAAATAAACCTACTGTTCTCCTGATCATATAAAACTGTAGCAGCTATAACTATGTACCTTGCATGATTCTTGATAATGTTAGTAAGTGTTAATAAGTGGTCCATATTTAAAATGTTTCCCAAAGCCTTCTGTGTTCATATGCGGAGTGTTTGTAAGGTGATCAGATTGTGGGGGCGGTATAGCTGACCTGTTGTCGGGAGGTGGGGCCTAGATGGGAGAGATGGATCACGGGGGCGTGGCCTGGGAGAACTTATTTCCTTTCCCTGCTCACACTCTTACTTCTTGTCCACTATGCAACGGGTAGCTCACTTTGGCCCAAGCATTTCTACCCTCTGCTTCTGCCCTGGAGGCAGTTAACTACAGACTGATACCTCTACAAATTGTGAGCCAAAATAAACCTCTCTTCCTCAAATTGCAGTAGGGAATTGTGTCAGCAACAAGAAAGTGGTGAAAACAGTAACTGTGTCACTAACTTATATATTTACTCTACTATATATTTTGCTATTCATTTAGGCTACACTCCCCATACTTACTTTAACAAAATGGTTAGGGTATGTGTGGGGAAGTTTCTGCCCATTTTTGTCAAGCAGATGCAGCACTGTATATTGACAGTCCTTGTTTCTGGCTCACACCCTTCCTATCCCAGAGTCCAATCATATCATGAACAATTCTTTCCTAAAGATGCACAATCCTCCCTGGATTTCAGCTCAGGGAGCAGAGTGAGAGCTTGAAGAGCAAAGTAAGATCTTGGTCAATAATCTTGGTCAATAACCCTGTTCCCAAGCCTCCCAAGAAAATTCTTCAGCAAAGATTTCAAAACATTCAGAAGATAGAATAGCTGCCATTGAGCAGAATGACCAAGAAGAGAGCCTGGTAGGTCTCTGCTGGCCGCAGGGTAATTTGGTATAAGAAACTGAGACTTCGGTCAACTTATCCTAACACAGGTCTTGCAACAGGCAGTGTTCCTGTTTCTCACGGGAATGCTGTGAGAAGCTGAGACAACCGGTGAAAAGTGTGAGCCCAGCCCAAGAAACAGGGACGTATCAAGATCCATCTCAAAAATCAAAATTAAAAGGGTTGAGAATGTAGCCCAGGTGAAGGCCCTGGGTTTAGCCTCCAGTCCTGCAAAACAAAAGCAAAAACGAGAACTGGAAAGTTAGACCAGCAATGAGTATATGCTTTGAAAAAGTCCCTGTGTCTCATCCCCAGCACCAAAACAAAACAAACAACAAACATAAGAGGCATGCCTTCAACTTTTAAAAACAAGTACAATGATGAAAACTACATTTTATATTTGTGATAGCCTAAAAGAATGGTTTAAAAATCTCAAATTTATAATATGATAGAGTCCTATTTCTGTTGACTGTGTGTATTCTTTATACCCTGATTGTAGTGTGACAATCTGCAATGTGACTTTGAGGCCCCAAAGAAGGAAAAAGATAAATAAATAAATAAAAAGTTTTTTTTAGAAACCTAGGGTTTTTGTGATTGCTGCCCAGATGGGTGACATTGAGCATACCATGTGAGATTGCTGACCATTGTTTTGTGCACCATGACATCATATATTCTTTTGTTCCTTCAGAAAACCAAGTATTTCTTAAGGACCGTCCACTGAGAAATGTACTTGAGAGATTTAATTTATAAAAGTGATTGAGTGATAACTCAGAAAGGCCAATGCCATTGGAAGAATTTATTATCCACATGCACACCACACATGCAGGGCCATAGGGGAAGCATCAGGGTGGTCTGGAGGCAGAAACAGGAGCAAGGGAGGCAGCCAGGCTGGAGTCTTTAGGGGGGTTTCCATGAGAAAGAAGAGCCAGGGCAGATCCACAGGCTGGTATGAATCATTTCCATAGGATTTTGGGATCCAAATGCTCTCCAGTTGCTTGAAGTCCCACCTTGGGATGCCTTACTCCAGGGAAGTATTGGCTGGCATGTAGTGCACAAGTTAGGGAGGGAGTTGGCTGGGGCTCTGGCCTTGAGGGTTGGTTGGTTTGTATGTGAAGGAGGAGCCCCTGGCCACACACTTGAAGAATCGTCTTGCTCTGGAAAGCTGCCATCTCTCCCTGAGTCTGTGAGATCCCCAAATGCCAGAGCATCTGGAATACAGAAAATAGAGTTATTAGAATTGGCCCTGTAAGAATACGCAGACCAAGTAGTTTTTTCATGTCTTACTCCTTATGGTGATCCTGATAATACACTGGTGGGTAAAACTATGTGGTTGTCTTCGTGCAACATTTAGTCTAATTATAAAATAATGAGGTTGAAATTAGTTAATCTCTCAATTATGTAACTCCTTATGTAACACTTACCTGAGGGGGCAGAGTCCTGTTTGTGAGTTACTGGCAGCTACACTCTTGGTCAGAACCTAATCCTTAATTATGACATGATTTCAGCTGGGAAGCAATCGTCTTTAAATGACTGGCTCATGGTAGTTTTCAAGAGAACTCAGGGAAGTCAGAGGAGCTAGTGACCCTTGGCCACATATGGTTGCTTTTCTTGGTTTTTGTTTTCTTCCTGGCTGTTCTAACCCCAGCCACCATCTCCTTACTCTTTTGCTCACCTCCTCCATCTCCTGACCTCTACTCACATCCCTCCAATCCCCTTTCCCCAGTAATTTTTCCTGCGATCATGAATTAGTCAGAAGTATTCTAGAAGTTTTAAGTATTCTAAATCAATGGAGGAAGGTTTCTCTCCTATCATTTAGTTTTCTCATCTCATGGTGCTGTGTTAAGTCTGGATGGTACTCATGTTTTAGTATTATTTCTCAAGGTGTGTTCATGATCTAGGATATACTTGCTTTTCAAAAAAATGTTCTATGGATGCTTAAAAAGTTTATTCTTTGTTGAGTAAAGTTTTCCCTCTCTAGATCTATTAATGGTGTTCTATTGCCTTTTATTGTCATTAAATTTTGTTGTTGTTGTTGTTGTTGTTGTTACCTGTCAGTTTGTAAGAGAGATTCTCCCACTGGGAACATGGACTTGTCAACTTCATCTGATGACTTTGTCCACTTTTTAAAACTTCTAAAAATTTTCATTAGTACAGGTTTGTAGTATGCAATGATTGCATTAATCATAGGGAGTTGGTGTCTGTACATAACATATCTCCATGTTGTTTAAGATTCTGTCCAGCTTTGTCTTTGATGTCTGAAGAATATATTGTATAAATACAGGTATGCAGTTTTCACAGTGTTGCATACTTCTGTTGAACTGTGCCTGCCCATCAACATTGAATAAGGATAGTCTCAAACAGTCACCTTTGGAAGAAGAACTACAAATGTGAAGTGTACAGAGGTGTGTATCTGCAACCCCAGCTCCTTGGGTAGCTGAGGTAGAAGGGTTACAGGTTCAAGGCCAATCCAGTAATATAATGATTCAGCAAGACTGTCTCAGAAAAAGATAGGAGAAAGAAAAGAAGGAAGGAAGGAAGAAAGGAGAGAGAGAGAGAGGGATACTGGGTGTTGTGGTGCATGCCTATAATCCCAGCTCTTGGGGGCTGAAAACAGGCAGATCACTATGAGTCCATTCTAATAGTGAGACCCTGAACACCATGTGGACTCTTCCAAAATATAAAAAAGAAAGACAGGCATTTGAAATAGAAGTTCTGGGGTGAGACCCAAGCAAACATTTTTTTCCCCAAAAAAATCACTCAATGAGAATATTGATGGTCAGAGTTGAAAAGCATGGTGTGAAGGTTAAAAACACAATAGCTGATGGTAATGGCTTCCAGACTTTAGGTAT
The DNA here is from genome assembly GCA_002564305.1 of Octomys mimax. Taxonomy (NCBI): domain Eukaryota; kingdom Metazoa; phylum Chordata; class Mammalia; order Rodentia; family Octodontidae; genus Octomys; species Octomys mimax. Next base: position 7,513 of record NDGM010830437.1, read on the forward strand.
ACTACATTCCTCAACTAGAGTGTCCCTTTGAAACTGCTATAGGGTAGGGTCCACCCTATGTCCAGTGTCTCTCCTCCTACCCATGGACAAGCAGAATGGAGAGTCACCTGGCTGGGGTGTGGGAGAAACAAGTGGGTCACACCTTGTCAAATCCAAAGTCTAGCTGCTACCTTGGGAACACCTGTTAGAATATTCATTTAAACCTTGGCTGGGAACATGCTGATGTTACAGGTGAGAATAAGGTGGGACTTGAAGTAGCACAGCCTACAGATGCTCAGCTAGTCTCGGGTAGGAGAATATACAGGCTGAGAGGTGCTCTCCTCAGCCCCACTCTGAATTGCCAGGTTTCCAATCTGGATGTACAGCATGATAGGACATCAGTGTTTAGGATATGTGGTCCTGAGCAACCTTCCTTGATAGCTGCTGTAGAGCTGACCTGAAATGTCTCTCAAAGGTCCATGTGTTAAATCTTTTCTTCCCAAGGATGCCCTATTGCCACACAATGAAAACTTTAGGAGGTGGGGGGTCTAGCAGGAGGTGTTTTTGGAGGGATACCCTTGAAATGGATGTTGGACTGTCTCAGTTACTTTTCTCTTGTTGCTGGGACAAAATATCTGACACCCAAAATTAAGCAAGAAAAGGTTTATTTAGCTCAGATTTACTGAAGGTTTCAGTCCATACTCAGCTGGCTCCAAGGCATAGAGTAGCATGTGGAAGAAGGTAGCAGTTCATGGTGGCAGAAAACAGCAAAGCAGCAAGAGCAAATGGGAGGAGTAGTGGCAACAATGGCAACAGAGAGCAAGTCTGTCTCCCTTATGCTATATTCAGGCTGTCTGCCTCAGGCTGGGTGTAGCACTCACACCCATAATCCCAGCAGTGGATCATGAATTAATCACAAACTCTAGAAGTCCACACCATGACTACCTAAGGCTTTGGGGAAACAACTAGACATAAACCATAACGTGGACTCCAGTCTCTCTTCCTCTCTTTTGCGGCCCATAGTCTTCCTAAGAACAGTAGAGCATGTACTTCTTAAAGGCACATAATTTTGGCACCAGGCAGGTGAAATTACAGTGCTCTTCCTGTTCTATGAGGTTCTGTCTTGGGCTGGCTTCCCCCACAAGCAAACCCTGAAATAAGGACTGAGTATGAGTGGATTATTCAGGAAGTGAACCTAGGAAACACCAATGGGGAAGCGGGAAAGTGATATAGGGAAGGCAACAGAACCAATGGGTGAGATGTTAACAAGCATGTAGACACTTGGGCTGCACCCCAGCTCATCCTGGGCTGAGGTTGTTCTCCAGGGTATGGACTCTTTCACATTTGGGGTCTGTCTTGAATATGGACCTACAGGAAGCCTTCAGGCAAAGAGTCATGGTGGCTTGCAGCAGGACATGGTATAAGCCAGATTCTCTGGAAAAACAGGATCAGTAAGATATTTTATCATACGATATTAACTCAAGTGATTATGGGAGCTGAGAGGTGTAAAAATCTGCTATGTACACACTGAAGGCCCAGGAAAGCTGGTGGTACAATCACAGGCCTAAGAGACATTTCTACTTGATTTATAGATAAAGACATTAACAGCAGCATATCCCATCTAAAATGACACGACTAACCTTCTAACAACAAAAAATGTCCCAACCCTCTCCCCAGAAGAGAAAGTAGAGCTCCTGAGTGGTATTTACTCTTCTCTTTGATATCCCAAACTTATTGTGATGTAAAGTGAATATATCTCATGTCACATGAAGAAGAATAAAAGAAGAAAGCATACACATGTGTATGTACATGTAAATACACATAAATGTATAACACATAAGCTACTCATGATAATTGAAGGAAATATTCATGAAAATTACAGTCCTCATTTGTGTATTGGTCAAATGGTTGTTGCTATTTTCTTTCAGTACCTAGTCTGTACTCCTTTTGACAAGCACCACAGCTGGACATGCTTATATACCCAATGGGGAGACCCAGGCCACTGTTCCCGAAGGGGTGAGCCATTAGTTCTGCCTGGATGGAGTTATTGAAGTTTTCCATTGACATTAATCACAGAGCAACTAAAATGGAAGTCTTCACTCCAGGTCAGTAGAATCACTGTAGTGTCCACTGGCATAAGTAGCTCCTCTTTGGCTAGTAAGACTTCTAGGCTAGTAAAGTACAGGTTGTGATGAAAGGAAGCAAAAATTTTTCTGGTGGTTCTCCAGGAATAATCATGAGTTGTGTGACTCTCAAATGTATACATTAATTCTTAGACCTATAAATCCTTATTTTGAGGGAAACAATATCAAAGGTTGGACTCGAACTCACCATGAAGACTCTCTTCTGGAGAACTCTAGTGCTGTAAGTTATGGCTGGTGCCATAACTGACTCAAGACTATCCAAATTTTCCATGTGAGTACTTCAGGATAATGCTGAACACAGTACAATGGATGAATTTATTATTATAGACTCATTATCATACTCTTTTAACTGTCAAGTGAGTTTTCCTCCCAGAATCAACATTGTACAGACCATCATGACAATGGACAAGGTATTCAATAAATCCAGATGTGGTGGTTTGGTAGATGTATTGGGGTATAGGAAAACCAAACTTATATTTGCATGCCAGTATAAATGAAACATTGCCATTTTCACAATGAAATTGGACCAAGGAGACCCTTCCCTGAACATGTACTGCAGTGATGAGTAGGAGATGAAGGAATGTGAGAGGGATCCTAAACTGTCATCTTGCCCTCTGCTCCATCATACCACAACAGCCATCCACTATACTACTCAAAGCAGCGCATATCTCCTGCAATTTGCTTTAGTTGATCATCATTCAAGGAAGCAGTTTTTCATAGCATCTTTAAATAAAAAAAGGAAGCAAGAGAAAAGGAAAAAAGATAAAGAAAATTTAAAAAGCAAAAAATTAATTCTAGAAAGATGGCAGATTGGTGAACGGGACAAAAATAGCCTCTCCAAGATTTGGT
>NDGM010830608.1:0-10140 GCA_002564305.1 Octomys mimax
GAGGGGAGGCCAGGGAGGAGGGGAGGCCAGGGAGGAGGGGAGGAAAGGAAAGAGGGGAGGCCAGGGAGGAGGGGAGGCCAGGGAGGAGGGGAGGCCAGGGAGGAGGGGAAGAAAGGAAAGAGGGGAGGCCAGGAAAGAGGGGCGGCCTGGCACAGGCTATAATAGCCCCAGGGCTGGAGACAGAATGTTTGGAGCAGGTGGTCACAGTGTTGATTGGGAGAGGGACTTAGATTCTGGGCAGATTTTGAGGGCAAGGACAAAGAGCTCCCAGTGGACTTCAATACTGATCATTTAAGCCGATGAAGAGAGAAAAGGGGAGGCTCAGAAATGACTCCACAAGTTTTGGTCTGAGCAGCTGGGAGGACGAGGTTGCTGTTCACCAAGATAAGGAAAACTGCAAAGGAGCAGATTTACAGGCACCCGAGGAACTCAGCTGTGGACTCAAGTCCAAGACACCCAAAAGACGCTCTGCTCAGCAGCTGAGCAAGTTTGGAGCTGGAAGAGGTCCGGGCTAGTCCCGAGCTGTCAAAGTCTGCCATCATTCCCAGATGCAAACTACAGACAGGTGGGTTTTTCAGTCATAACAAAAGATGAGGTCACCAATGGAAAGGAAGCATCTGGGAACAGAGATGAGGTCAGAGGATGGAGCGCTGAAGGCGCCACTGTAATTCCTCACCTGCCTGGTGCAGGAAACTGAAAATGTCCTCCAGTGGTTGGGCCAGCGTATCTGGACTACACAGTGCAGTTCTGGGCGTCAGGGTCTGAGAAGCACAGGGGTCCTCCCACTGGTCAGGTTTACATCACCCACATCCTACAAAGCTTTGGGGTGTGAGGACTGGAACAAAGGGTAATAAGCAGCTGTTAAAAGTTGGGGGATAGCTAAGCAATACGCTGAAGATCCCAGGGAAAGGGACAACGATTTCCTTCCTAAGAACTAGAAGCCCACTCAAGCATGTTGCTGGGTCCACTGCGTTACTAGGGTGTTGAGCTAGGTATGTCTGATCAGAGCAAAGAATATAAAGGACACATCTGACTGTCAGAGTTGGGCCCCATCTCTGACAGCACACTGTGACAACTGTCACCATTAGGAAAGGAAAGAAGCCAATAATTAAAATAAAGCAGGCAGTCAGCAGCCCACAGCATGTACTCAGCACTTGCCTAAATGAACAACATTCGCCCCACCAATTTGGTCATTCTACCTGGAAAGTATCCAAAGCAGCATTTCTCCAGAGTTAATCCCTAGACAAAGAAGGAGGTAGAACCCAGTCTTTTACAGAACCTAGATCTTATACAATTTGGTGGGCCCTTCTGTAGGGTGAAAATACAAAATTAGGGGCAGGATCTTGGAAGCAACATATGCAGCAAAGGCCATAAAAGCTTAGCTTGGTCAGCTTCCCAGAAAGCCCATCCATGAGCCCAAATGCAGAGGACAGAGACCTCGGAGCAGCGTCCACTCCCTTAACCCAGCAGGCGCAAGTGCATGCTGTGACTGCCAGGAAGTGTCCAAAGAGAGCAGAGCACCATGGGAAAAATCCTCCTTGCTGTGTGTTCTTCTCAAAGCCACTAAACAAAGGGAAACACAGTAAGGTTGCAAGAACATATGGAGACCCTGTTCCTGTTACCTCGGATGCCACCCTCCCACAACCTTGGCAGACCCAGCCAACCGAATGGTCTAGCAGCGATGATTCATTGACTCTTGGCCTGTGCCAGAGGCCCAATGGGGGCCTCAGGGAGGAAGCCTCTGGCTGTACTCACATGGAAGTTCACCAGCGAGAAGAGAGGATGCACAGCTAAATTTAAATTTTAAACACACAAATTCATAATTTTCCAGCATAATTATCTCCTAATATACTTGCACATAGACTAGACTTAAACTCAAGAAAACACTCTCATTTATATCAAGTTCAAAGTTAGCGTTTTTAGTATGCTAAATCTGGTCATCATATCTAGAGTGACTTCTGCTGTGAGACAGACAATGACTGGCAGTTCAGAGTGACCTCACTATGCATTTGTAGGATGCTGGTAGTACCGGGCCTGAGTCCCACACTGGGCCTGAGAAGCTCTTGCGACTCACAGGAGGCCGTTATGATACTGGAGTCAACAAGAGACTGAGGATTTGCAGAATTTCTGTACAGCTCATTAGTACAGAATGGGTGACCAGTGACAGTGCCCCCACACACACTGTAACGGAAAGGACGGGAACTTCTCCTGGGTGGGAGACAGCACCCGGAGGAACTCGGTAGCCCACAGCGCTCGCTCTCAGTTATCCCAGAGGGACAAAGGGTGTCATAATTGCTAGAAGTGTAGTAACTAACAGTGAACAAAAGAGCTCTTTGTGAAACGTAGCAGTTCACTGTGTTCAACCCGGCAAAAGGCACCCATTTCCTTTAAGATAGGAAATTGCATTCATGAATCTAGAAACCAATCCCAGCACACAGGAAGATTTACCAGAGCTATGTTCAGATGCTTTGTGTTGGCTGGGAGTCAGCTCGGCAGTTGAAGGGCCTGCCTGGCAAGCGCAAGGGCCCAGGTTCCATCCCCAGTACTGCATGCCATGCCAGCCCCAGAACCCTGGGCACACTGTGTGGGCCGCCAAAGCCGGGCATGGTGGCACATGCCTATAATCCCAGCACTGGGGAGGCTGATGCAGGAGGATCACTATGAGTCTGAACTGCATAGCAAGACCCTATACCAAAGTAATAAAGAAATAAAAGATTAAAAAAGAAAACTTGTACTTCTGACCATTTGTTACATAGTGTTTTTAAGTAACTCATGCTTTAGTACTTTAAAGTGCTCAAGAACTTACAGATATGTAGTTTCCATTGTTCCTCCTTCATGAAGTACAACCCTGGATCGTCTTCCCCAGTGAGGAGAAGATGATCACTTGTTTGACCAACGTTCACTGGACATTGGTCCACTCGGAATCCAATAGTGATCAGGACAAAATCTGACCTTGCACAGTTCACCTTTCTATGGAGAAGAAAGAATAGTTTTAAAAATAACAAAATTTCAGATGATGCGATTGCCATGGAGAAATTAAAATTGGCCAAGAAGGCTAGGGGAGACAGAGGCTTGCTGCTGGTGGCAGAAATGAAAGTCTCTGAAATGGTAGCGCCTGAGCACGACAGAGATTCTAGGGGAAGGCAGAAGACAGAGGCTTGGAGATGGGGATTCTTCCAGGGATGGAGACGTTGCTGAGGAAGAACTAACTGAGGCCAGCAGAACGAGCTTGAGGACCGCGGCAGAAAAAGAAGAGATGGAGGGAGCTGAAGGACCAACGTGAGAAGAGATAAGATGGAAGATGCTCACAGGGCAGCGTCACACAACGCTCTGAAGGTCGGGTCAAGAGTGCGGCACTCCGGGGCAACGGGAAGGGACTGGAAGGGTTAGAGAAGGGCAGTGACGTGACCCGACACACCAGGGAAGGTTCAGGCCGGCAGCTCTCTGAGGAAGCTGCGGGTAAGGACCCAAGAGGTGAGGACGAGCAGCAGCAGCTGGGAAGCTGACTGATGTTCTGGGAAGGAGAAGTCAACAGCCTGGCCCTGCTGGCAACTGTGAAGGCGAGAGAAGTGACCACTTCTTCTGAGAATAGAGCTGAGGGGCCTCTGGTAACAGGGCTGAGTGGGCAGAGGCACCAGGGGCACCACGGAGCTGGCTGGAAGCCCTGGGCTGTCCTTCCTAGAACTCCTGACACCACAGTTACCACTGCCTTTCCACAGGCACACCTAAGTACTGATTTAGTGACTTCTGTTGTCGTGGAGACAAAATTCCTAATAGCTGCAGTTCAAGGACGCAAAGTTTATTTGGCTCCCAGTGTGTAGAGGTTTCAGTCCATAGTCAGCTGGCTTTGGCTGGCTTTGGGGTGGCAGGGCAGGGGAAGCAGTCCATGGCATGAAGAAGGCAGGAAGGCAGCCAGGGACCAGCAGCAAGAGATGACAGCAGCCCTCTTCCTGTCCCTTATGTTCTATGCAGGTGACACACCCTGAGGGTGGGTAGCACCCAGAAAGGGCTTCTTTGTAGCCACACCCAGAGCTATACCAAACCAATCAGCAGGCTGGCTTAGTAACCACACACCCTGACCCTCAGCAGCACACACCTAGACCCAGCCAGCTCTGAGAAGCCCCCCGTGTGGCCGCAGGGGCTTTGGGGAGCCATCCAGGTACACGGCAAGAAGCGCAAAGCCAGGACTTGCACTCAGAGCCTGGGAGCTCCTCTCCACTTGGCTTGCAGAGCTGATGAATGTTTACTTTTCAAAAGCCCCCACCTTAAAACTCGGGATTTGCTGAGCGAGAGCACCTACCCACAGGAGCCAAAGCTTCCTTAGTAACGTGTTCTTGAACATACCTGCACAAAACATGCCAAGTACATCAGGCTGTGCCTCACTCCCTCCTGGGTCTCTGGTCCGATGTTCTCGGAAGGCGGGCAATGCTTCTGGTTAGGTGGCCTTCAGTTCTGTTCTGAGGTGGCCTCAGCTCAGAAGGCCACAGACTGTCCTTCCTTAGAAAATGCCAGTGTGCGACCTCAAGCCTGGTTTCCTGGAGGTAAAAGGCACACCAGCTATTGCCTCCCAGGCAAAGGTGTCCTGAGGGGATCAACAACAAGCTAGTTAAGAAAACAGAACAAAAGAATAACACGGCAGCTAGCTCATAATCCTCTGGTCTTCATTATGGCTGAAATGCCCCAAACTCAGAATTGCTTTTCCATAAATTTCAAAAAAAAAAAACCTAGTTTCCAATGTCAGCACAATCTCCTTTGGTCCCTGCCTGATTTTGTTCTCTTTGTAAATGTTAGGATCCAGATGGTTCTATGTGTTTCCCACTACCCTTCTAAGAGCATTTAAACACACCAGAAGATCTGATTAATCCCAGTACTACTATTTCATTACTCAGCTAGATTTGTGGTCTTCAGTCTTAAACAACAGCTTTCTCAGATTTTTTTTATTCTAGGGAAAGGTCTACAGGGTGTTCAGGGTCTCACTACCACATCGGACTCGTAGTGATCCACCTGTTTACAGCCTCCCAAGAGCTGGGATTACAGGCGCATAACATGACACCCAATCTCTCAAAATTTTTAAAACTGTTTTTGTTTTTAAAGTAATCCTCCTCCTTGTGGTTATCGTAAAGATACAAGCCTTCCTTAGAGCTATTGCAACCCATATACTTATCGAGGGAGTCATCAGTTATTTACTTGCCTATTTCAGCGACAATGTATAACTATAACTGTACCATTTTCTCATCTCTAGTTGTCCCAATACCCTTCCAAAAACCTTGCAAAAACTTTGGGGTGAAAGAGACAGAGGAGGAGATGTACACCCCTCGGTGCCATCCCTGCCGTTGGTGGCCTGGGCCCCACTGCCCATGTGAGCCCCAGGGATCAGGCTCCCCTGATGAACATGAAGAAGCTTCTCTGAGCAAGCTGTGAACACAGAGGCTTCTTTCGGCATATGCTGATCGGCTCAGCATCCCCGGCTCCCGCCTCTTGCTGGAAATTGTTAAGCTCTCGCAATGTGCTTAAGTCTATTGACGCAGCCTGCAAGCCCTCTCGCATATACCCCAAGCACAAACCTTCCAAGATTTGTATTAGGCCACATCTAGGCAGAGTGTCACTTGCATCTCATCGAGCATGGCATAGCCCCAAATCCTGTTTATCCAATAAACCCAAATACAGACACAAAGAGAGGGAGAGAGCATTTCTGAAGTCAGCGAGGGTCTGTGGTGAGCAAGTGAGTGTGCAAAGCCCCTCGATCTTAGGATTCTTTGTGATTTGCATCTTTACAGGCCAGGGAGAAGCAACTGAACTGTTAGCGCTCCTCACCAAAGCCACAGCCTTAGAAAAAATCTCATCCTATTTATTTAGGGCCCAGGTGGCCACAAAGCCGTGGGTAGAGGGGTGAACTTTGTGGAGCACAGTAAGATAGTCCATCACTTGGGGTGCATTTGAGAATGAAAGACCACAGCTCCTAGAACTACGCAGAGAACATTGATTTTGCTGATGAAATCTAAGCACATTTAGGCTGAATATAGCTTAGTGGCATAAGTGCATGCCTCGCAAGCTCAAGGTACTGAGTTCAGTCCCCAGTACCACAAAAAAAAAAAAAAAAAAAAATGTAAGTCCATTCAGAGCATGGTCAGGTAATTTAACTTCTGAATTTGAATAACTGCATTCACCTACAGTAGGTTATTGGATAAAATATGTGAAACAACTGCTGCAGATGTTGAGAAACAAGTTGTGCATCATCCACTCAGGGAAACAGAGGATGTGATCAACCTGGTTGGTGGCTACAGCCAGACTTCAGGACACAAGCAGGACGCTGGCAAAGCACACCCGTCTCAGGAGTTTAGGAGAGAGAGCTCGGAGTCGAGGGAAGCTGAGCACTACCGTGGGGCCGAGCACTTGACAAGAGAGGCCAGAAACCTGCCAAGCCACGAGGCCTTCCCTGATGAGCCCCTACACATCCAGGCAAAACGGGCCCAGGACTTGCGAGCTGGGAGCCTCGCTGCTGCTGGTCAGCCAAGACACTGCCGACCACGCTGTGTGGTCCCAGAGCCCCCAGAGTGACAGCTTCAGGGGACACCTAAACCAGCCCCAAAGCAAGGCTTGCTCTAGGGTCTCCCAGCTCTAAGACCAGCCTTACAATGATCAAATTGGATTGCAGAAAACTTAGCTCCCCCCAAAGAAAGTTCAACTTCCTAAAAGAAGATGCAAAATTCAGACTTTTCTTCTTCCATCCTAAGAAAAATCATCTAAAAATCCCAATAAATGGGAAGATATGGCCTCAAACCAAGAGAGAAAGAAATTGATACAATCAGAAAGACAGACATAATGAAGATAGCCGGTAAAGCTTTAAGAACAGCTACTTTAGATATGCCTGGGATTAAAGAAAATAGGAAGCTATTGAGAAAAGAGGTGGGGAGGACACAGAGACAGAGAGACAGAGGGAAAAAGACAGACACAGACACAGAAACGAAGCTAGAGAGAGACAGACAGAGATGAAAGAGAAACAGAGACAGAGACAGTGAGGCAGAGACACAGAGACTGAGAGACAAAAGCAGGGACAGACTCGTTCTTTTAAAGAAGCTCGATAAAACTGACAAACTGTTAGCAAGAGGACAGGAAGAGCCAGAACACAGACTGCCAACATGAAGGAGGAGGAAGAAGGCGTCCCTCAGTGCCTGCAGACACTGAGACTGTAAGGGGTGCTGCTGCGAACAACGCCACACTTAGACAGCTTAGAAGAAAGGGCCAGTTCTCAGAAAACACAGACCACCACGGCTTGCCCACGGCTGCTCAGGAAATTAAACTTGCTGTTTAAAACTCTCTAGAACAAAGCCTCGGCCGGAGAAGGCCTTTCTGGAGAACTTGCCAGATGGCTACGGAAGAGTGATGCCCATGCTCAAAGTGGTTTTCAGTGAATAGAAGAAATTGAAACCCCTCTTCGCCATTTCAGGAAGTTAGTATTATCCAGAGAGCAAACCAGATAAGCACAATGTGAGAAAATTATGCACGATACCTCTCAGGAATATAGACGTGTAAGTCCTCAACAGCCTATTAGCAAAAAAGAATTTTTAAAAATATAAAAATAATTCTATGCTACAGCCATGGGAGTTTTATTTCAGAGACATTTCAATATTAGAAAATCAGCCAATGTAATCTATTATAACAAGACTAAAGAAATTTTGTATGATCATTTTGATCAATGCCTGAAATTCATATGATGACGTCTAATACCTATTGATTATGTATCGTACTATTGTTTTCCATATATAATATACACCTGCGCCTGAGCGTCTTTAGGTGCAGTTCCGGCTGCCTTTAGTCCTGAAGGCGTCAAAGCATCTCACTTCCATGACCCTCTTGACTGTAGGGAAGAGGCCGAAAGCACACAGTGCAGACCCTGTGGATGAGGTGGATGGGAACACGACCTGGGGTTTTCAGGCACCTGCCGTCCCTCTGGACAGCATGTGGCGGCGGCCATCCCTGTGTCTCCTGTCACACCTTGTGAAGATACTGACGAAGGAGGACTTCCGGAAGTGCTTCAGAAGGTGGCAAGCGGGATAGGGGAAGGCGTTAAGGGGGACTCATGGCAAGTTGTCTTTTGCTGCAATAACTAACACTCACTGTAATTCTCACTGTGTGTGTATGTTTCCATGAAATAGAAATAGAAGGAACATACTCAATGTAGGAAAACAGAAAACCTGCTCTGAACACTGGACTTTGTGATGAGACCCAAAAGCTTTCTCCGTAAGACTGAGCAAGGAGGTGCCCACTTTTGCCAACCAGAACGTCAGGCAGGTTCCCCAGGGCAGCAAGGCAAGAAAAGGAAACGCACATCCAGATGTGTGGGGGTCCATCTGCCTGCTCGCCAGACCAAAAGAGAACAGATGAACTGTCTGTGTCTACCAGTGATGTAATTTTTCTATATAGCAAATTCCAAAGAATCTACAAAAAGCTTCTAACAAATGACTTTAGCAAGGCTGCAAGATATCTGATAGACATACAAAAATGAATTGTATTTCTGTATTATCAGGGAGAATACAAAGACATCAATTTAAAAAACAGTATTATTAATAATTAGTGAAAGAATTAAATACTTAGGTAAAAAATTCCAGGCTGTTTGTGTGGAAAACCACAAATGCCTATGGGAGACACCAAGAACAGCTGTCCGGTTCCCCGATCGCCACGCCCAAAGCTAGCGTAAGAATCTGATAGGGCCGACTTCACTATCTCATCTCACTTTTCTCTGTGGAAAGTAGGAGAACATCAACGTGGCATTTTTAAAACGTGACCTGTTTATAAAATCCACACTGCAGGAAGGAAGAGGGTGCTCACCAGCCAGAGGCCAGGGATTACCAGTTCTGTAATTCATGAAAATTACAGGTTTGCTCTCATTCAAGAGCTCAAATTAGGGCCCGTCCAAGAACGTTTTGTGAGTGTGGTGAGGAGGGGGAGAGGCTCCCTGGAGTGAGGGCAGGAGGGAGGGACTGACACTCAGCAGAGATGGTGAGGACCGCCTCTAGACCCAGGAAGGGCAGCTGCAGGAGGCCTGTGCAGGCAGAAAGGGAGGCAAGCACACGTGCTAGATGGGGCTCAGGGCGCTTATCTGAGCAACAAGAACGTGGCATGGGGTCACGGTGCTGGGCCAGAGGCATGAACACAGAGCGTGCTCAGCTGAGCCCTGCAGGCAGCCAGAGGCAGGCGTTACCGCCTTCTCACCCAAGGGCAAGTGACCTTGTCGCTTCCTCCGTCTCAGGTCACCAGCCCACATGTCCTGCCCGAAACTATCTCAAACCCCAAAGCAAAAGCAGGAAAGGAGCATTACAAAATGTTGAACCCAGTCATCTTTAGATGCCAAAAATATGAATATATTTTCACTAACTTTCTATAGTTGTAAATATTGCTTTATAAGTATTACCTTTGCAGTGGGAAAGTGGAGCAAACCTGTCATTGTGGTCTGCATTTATTGGTGATGACAAAAGCCCAGGGCAGCAAATGGTTCTGTTGCACTCCACTAGCTTCTATAAATTTCTGTGCCTTGCAGGAAAATGGCTCCATATTCTGGTCTCTTCTATTAATAAGCAAAACGTGCCTCGCTGTCCCCCAGACTATTTTATGCCTGTGGGTGTCTTTTTCCACCACAGGCATCCACCACGTCAGTGTCCCCTCCTACACGCGCCAGCCCACAGCCCACAGCTCCCAAAGGAGAAGGCCCAAGTCTCTCAGGTCTTTCCTACCTCTGCAAGGAGCTCAGGCTGCCTCAGCTCACCCCGAGGGGCTCCAAGTCTTCGTGGCAGAGGTGGCACCCGTGGTAGAGTCTCCGTGGCAGAGGTGTTCTTACTAGGGGAGAGGTAAGGTATTCCAAATAAGGAAAAAGTCCAAAACAGAAACTTTCTGCATTAAGAAGCCCCCCTCCCCACCAGTTGCACAGATCTCTTAAACTTGTGAGGAAGAGGTCCCTGGGGGTCAGGCGAGGTCCTGAACTCGGAGGCACCATCTATCCCTCTCCTCTGCAAGGAAGGCTCTTCCGGGACCCCTTTACACCTTCTGTGCATGTGTGTGTGTGTGTGTGTGTGTGTATGAGAGAGAGAGAGAGAGAGAGAGAGAGGTGGTGCTGGGCTGAACACACACTGCTCTACAACCTCC